>CAUYQG010128676.1:0-24886 GCA_963574415.1 Tarsius wallacei
CTCAAACCCGCGGGCTCAGGCAATCCACTCACCTCAGCCTCCCAAGGCGTGAGATTACACTCACTGAGCCACTGAGCCCAGCTTGTTGGCCATTCTTACTGGGGTTAGGTGGTATCTCAATGTGGTTTTCATTTGCATTTCTCTGATGATGAGTGAGGCTGAGCACTTTTTCATGTGTCTGTTGGCTGCCCGTCACTCTCTGCTTTCTTTTTATTTATTTCTTTTTTATTTTTGAGTTGGAGTCTTACTCTGTCGTCCAGGCTGGAGGGCAGTGGCACGCTCCCGGCCACCGCAGCCTCAACCTGTTGGGCTTCGGCATTCCTTCCACCTCAGCCTTCCAAGTAGCTGGAACTACAGGCAAGCGCTACCATGCCCGGCTAATTTTTTTGGTTTATTGAAGAGATGAGGTCTCGCCAAGTTGCCCAGGCAGGTCTCGAACCCGCAGGCTCAGGCAATCCACTCACCTCAGCCTCCCAAAGGCGCGGGATTACAGGCTGAGCCACCGAACCCGGCTACTCTCTGCTTTCTAATGCAAAACACCTTCCAATGAAGGAATCGGTCCTTCAGTGACTTTCCACTGCCATCAAGATCAACTTCAAATCTTTAGCTTGATGTATGGGTTCCTTCACCATCTGCCTCTTGTTACTTGTGCAGTTTCTCCTCCTCCTCCTCCCTAATGATTGGCCTTCCTGAGTTGCTTGAAGTGGTTCAAGCATGCCAAGATTTCCGACCTCCAGGCCTATGCAGTAGTGTTCTGTCTTTCTGAAATGACTTTCTTTTCCTTTTTAAATTTCTTTTAAAAAATTATTTTTTTGGTCTTACTAACTCTCGCTCCTGCTTTCCCTGCCAGTCCTCTCTACCCTCTTGAAGAGACTGTGTTTTACCTCCATCCTATCACTTTTATCATTGTGTTAAAATGGTTTGTCTATCTGCCTCTCAAGGGCGATTCCTTGAGGGTAGGCGCTTATGCGTGAGGTTGTCTTTGTGGTCACAAGGTGTGCCACAGTGCCTTTTTGGATAGGTGCTGAATAAATGTTTGATCTGTCCATATTGGTGAGTGGAATAATAAACCTATGTATGAGAGAACAAATGAATGTGTCGATGAATAGATGAGTAAGTGTAGGAAGGATTGAAAGATGAATGAGGTCATCAGTAGCCTCTGCCATCAGTAAAAGTGAAGCTCTTATTTTTTAAGTGTATGTGTACTTTATAATTGGTTACTTCACAGTCGAATTGTTTTGTTCATGATCGGTGAGCCTTGTCCCTGTTAGAGTTCTGAGGCATTTATAAGATAACTGCTTTGAGTGCTATCAGATGATAAAGTTGAGTTGGACAATGATGCAGATATTGTGCATGTGTTTTCTTATTTAAAACCAAGTAGGCTGAGAGAGTAACTTGAATATTTAATATCTTTCTAAAAATGCACCATAAATAATGGAAAGTGAATGACCTGAGTCCTTTCCTTATTCTGCTCTTATTTTTATTTGGATTGACAGAAAGAAGGAGGTTTGGGCAGGGGGAGGAAATGAAAGGGAGAATGCAAAGAAGAGGGTCCAATTCTCTCCTTCTCACATTCCATAATATACCAAACTGATATCTGGCATAGTGGACAATGGAATATTGTGGACAGTCAAAAGTCTGGATAATTGAATTGTCTAGACCCTCCAATATGTGCCACTAATTTTTATTTATTTTTTTTCTTAGAGTTTTATTTTATAAAAATAAATTTTCTTTAGTGATGGGGTCTCACTGTATTGCACAGGCTGGTCTCAAACTCCTGGTCTCATGCCATCCTTCCAGCTCAGTCTCCCAAAGTACTAGGATTATGGGCATAAGCCACCATGCCCAAACTGGACCACTAATTTTTCAACGCATTGAAAGTGCAGTTAAGTGTACTCAGTATGGTAATGATGCAGAATAAAGTGTAACCTTTGATTCATAAGCTGCTTCAAGATCCAGTGGTGCTGATAGGAAAAACAGTCGCTTTTGGGGGGCACAGAGATGCTGGTTTAGCACAGTAATGTGCCAGAGAGAAACTGTTTTTCCTATGGGCCCAAATCTCTAGTCAAGAGAAACCCAGTGGATCCTCACCAAAATCAACTTTCTTCCTGAGTCAGACTGAATTCTTAATTGTAGATGGTAGACTAAAAGGGATAGATGACTCAGTGTAAGCAATCATTGCTATTGACAAAACAGTGCAAACCACATTTTCTGTTGTTAGTGGACAGAGTCATCCATGAAGGAAAACACTTCTTAGTGCATTAATAACAAATTGTATGTTAACTCCTCCCCTTCAGATCTGATAGAACTCAATATAGTGCTTGCTGTATAGTTGGATATTAATAAATGTTCATGTGTTATTGCTTTTTCTTGAATTTATTTATTTGTTATTTTTTTGTTTTTGAGTCGGAGTCTCTGTCACCTAGGCTGGAGTGCAGTGGCACGCTCACAGCTACAATAGCCTCGACCTGCTGGGCTCAGGCAGTCCTTCTGCCTCAGCCTTCCAGGCAGATGGAACTACAGGCATGCTCCACCATGCCTGGCTAATTTTTTTTTTTTTTTTTGTAGAGAGGTGGTCTTACCAAGTTACCCAGGCTAATCTCAGACCTCTAGGCTCAGGCAATCCTTTTGCCTCTGTCTCCCATATTCCTGGGATTATAGGCATGAGCCACTGCACCTGGCTTTTTCTTGAATTTAGATACTACAAATAATGTGTTTAATGTACTTTCTTCCCTTAAATCTTAAACCTGAAAATGCATGATAGTATGACGCCTTTGCATCATATGTCATGCTTATTTCCTTTGGTTGTTAGGAAAAGTCAGCAATATTCAGAAAAATTGTCAAAGATTGAAGTATTTAAGAGTTGGTTAATGGTCAAAAAGCAAGTCCATCAAGCATCCAAAGTAGTAGTATTCAGCATTTTTAAAAGATGAAGATATTTAGTGTGGGGGAATGCTCATGATATAATGTTAAATGAAAAATACTTAAAAAACAAAACATATGCTATAAGGATGAACCTTGAAAACTTTGCCAAGTGAAAGAAGCCAGACACAAAAGACCACATATGATTCCATTTATATAAAATGCCAGATTAGACAAATCCACAGAGAGAGAGAGTAGATTAGTGGTTATCAGGGGACCTTGTGGGGAGGGGGAAATGAGAGTGACTACTAAAGGTATGGAGTTTCTTTTTGAGATAATGGAAATATTCTGGAATTAGATAGTGGTGTTGGTCGTACAACATTGTGATGTTTTAAAAGCCACTGAGTTGTATACTTTAAAATGGTAAATTTTGTGTCATGTTAATTTTAACTCAATACATTTATTTTAAAACTATATAGTTATATAACCATTAATTTATAAGATAATAGCTCACACCTGGTAATCCTAGCATTTGGGAAGCTGAGGCGGGAGGATTGCTTGAGCCCAACAGTTCAAGACCAGCCTAGGCAACATAGCGAGACCTCATCGCTACAAAAAATCAAAAACTTGGGCTACTCAGGAGACTGAGGTGAAAGAATCACCTGAGCCCAGGAGGTTGAGGCTGTGATGACCCCTGATCATGCCACTGCCCCTCAGCCTGGGTGACAAAGTAAGACCCTGACTTAAAAAATATATATAAGAGATAATATACAAGAGAGAATTCATTTGAAATGGTTAGTACAAGCCCTGTTATGTGTTCAATATTGTTAACCATTATATTGTGATTAATTGCAATATTATATGGAAAAATTTTTAAAAATTTACCTTGTATATATTTGAGTTGGTGAGTTTGTGGATGAATTTTTACACTTATTTTTTTATTTCCAGTAGAGCTGTGATAATATGTTACACAAATAACTTTTTTTTCATGGATTAGAAAACAAAAAATAAAAGCTTTACAGACTCAGGCTTCTGCTTTTTGAGCCAGAATTCCTGTGAAGAGCTTGTATTGGTGGAGCTACTCAGCTCTTTAGAGAGGAAGAAAAAGATGAGAAAGGAGTGTAGCTGTATTACAACTAAGGGCATGATAGAGAAACCGTCCTTCTGTTTATCCAATGAATATATGTAGTCTTTTGTTATTTGCTATACTTATTTTCTTGTCATTAGTGCTCATTTAGATGAGCTCTCAGGGCAAAAAGGCACACAGTTGATGTGCTTATATATAGTACCTACCATGATGGCATGGCTAGATAAATATTTCAGTGATAATCAAAAATGTCTTTTTTTTAACTAATAATTCTTGTTTAATCAAACCAAAATTAATTTGTGTATAGAAGAACCATTCTAGGGCTTTGATTTTAAAAGCCACAGATGAGTTTAATCTCTTTTCTGCAAATACCCCCAAACAGGAACAATACTGTTTTCGTAAATCTGAGTCAAATGCAATTCAGCTACTATCTGCAGATTAACTTTATAATGGTTAGAAGTGTGTGTGCATAAGAACAAGGACTGGTTAGGACTGGGAAAAAATGGGAGAGGAAGAGAGAGGCTGATACTGTATGTGACTTTTTTGTTCTTTTCTGATTTCCATTGTTTCCTGAACAATTTTTTCATAAACTTAGAAATAAAAAACAAATTACCTCAGAACCTCTGAGACAAGGTTGCTGAGTCAGCAGTTGTTTTTCCAGACAACGTGGGGATGAAGAGATGACATGGTGTGCATCTTCTTTTTAAGTTTGCATCTTCAAACATGAATTTGAAGAAGAGTTTCTAGTTGAGGTCTTGGCTGTTTTCTTCCCATGTCTTTTTCTTCTGTTTTGCCAGCATGCTAATATTTAGCATAAAAGTTGACAAAAGCACAGGCAGCTTTCTTGGAAATGAGATCATGAGATCTCGTTTTAAAATTGAGGAAACCAAGTCTCAGATGTGATCACAGCCTTTGGGGCATTAGCGGGGACCTCTGAAGGCAGCTACCCTAACCCTTGACAATAGGAGAGGTTAAAGTCATGGCCCAGGTACATACTCACCAGAGGCCTTTGGAGACCTTTCTTTTCTTTTCTTTCTTTCTTTTTTTTTTTAATCAAAAATAGTGTTATGGAGACCTTCTCATGCTCCTTAATCCATTCTAAGGCTCTGACTCTATTAACGAACCAGAACTTGAGCCTGCTTTCTTTTAGGAAGAACACCAGTGTTCTTACTAAACGACCTCTGGACCTGCTTGGGATCATCTTGCCTGTTGAGGGGAAGGAAGCCCAGAAATGGTGTCCTGGGTCCGTTGCAGGGCTGCAGGGGTTCAGGGAGCTAGTTTGAGAATTCCTTGGTAGCCCTCCTGAAGGCCTCCGTAGAACTATTCCAGTCAAGGAGATTTTTGATCTTGTAAACCTGAAAGAAATGAAAGGATTGGAATCCAGCGTCAAAGAGTTTCTTCAAGAGAAAAGCTGGGAACGGCCATCTGGAAAACCTGGACTTCAGAGAAATGGAGTCAATGCTCTGAGCTTAAAAGTTAAGGGCTTTCTTATACAGGCAGAAAAAGAAATTTAGTAGGATTATAATATTTTCTATATGAGGCTTGACTACGAGTTACAACAATTTATTTATTTATTTTCTTGAGTTGGAGTCTCACTCTGTCGACCAGGCTGGGGTGCAGTGGCACTCTCATGCCACCCCAGCCTTGACCTGCTGGGCTTAGGCGATCCTTTGGCCTCAGCCTTCCAAGTAGCTGGAACTACAGGTGTGTACCACTATGCCCGGCTAATTTTTTTTTTTTTTTAATTGTGGAGACGAGGTCTTGCCAAGTTGCCCAGGCTGGTCGCAAACTCCTGGGCTCAGGCAGTCCTCTCACCTCGGCCTCCCAAAGTGCTAGGATTACAGACTTGAGCCACTCTGCCCGGCCAGAGTTACAGCAGTTTAATTAGTTGCGGCTTGTTTTCTTTTCCATATGGCTTGTTTTCTTTACAACTTGTTTTCACTTCCTTTCCAGTTAAAAATATTTAACATTTAATATTTAACATATATTTAACATTTCATCCTAGACAATGTGAAGTCTTTGTGTGAGAGAGGGAAGTTAATATGTAACGAATATTAACACTAAGAGGAAAGGGGTCTTCCCTGGCATCCTTCAGTTATTTACACCATTTTATGAAACAATGTAGGCAAGGAAAAGGCTAATCTATAATCAGAGAAACAAAGATTACATGACTCAGGTCCCATGATCACATTCCCTTAAGGCTCAAAGTATTTTATAGTTTCCACAGTTTAGATTTTGAATGACTTATTTTTACAAGTCTATCATGATGTATATACATCCTCTTAACTATGTGGGTTATTTCCAGTATTTTGATATGACAAACTAATGCTGTGTTCATGACTCCTTGGGCACATACGTGATGATTTCTCTAGGGTCTGCACCCAGAAGGAGAGCTCTGAAAATGACCATTTTCATTTTATTCACTACTGACACATTGCTTTCCAAGGTTGCTGTGGCAGTTACACTCTTCCCAGCTCTCTGGAAGAGTGCTTCTGCTGGTGATCTTTCTCTCTAACCCCCACTGATACTTGATATATTACCCAACTTTAAAATTTTTGCTAAAGCTCTCACTCATATTTTTCCCCTCACTTTTTTTCTCACTCTCCTCCGGCTCTGTTCTCTCTTTCTCGGTTTCTTTTGCTTTTTAAAAATATGTAATTTATAATTTGTTTTAATTTATACTTTTTTAAATTTTTTAAAGTTTAATTTATAATTTAGTTTATAACCTGATTTATAATGAAGATTATGAAAAGTGTGCCAGCAAATGTATATTTACAAAATAAATGTCAGTGGCTTCTATGTTACTGTCCCACCATCTTTTTTTGAACATAGAGATAAGATGCTCACAACATCAAATTAACCACCTCAAAGTGTGCAAGTCAGTGGCATTTAGTGCATTTATAGTGCTCTTAACCAACACCTCTATCTAGCTCAAAACATTTCATTCCCACAAAAGGAAGCCCCATATCTGCAAAGCCTTCAATTCCCAATTCCCTCTTTCCCTAGCCTCTGACAACCACAAATCTGCTTTCTGTCTCTCTAGATTTTCCTGTTCTGGATATTTTACATAAATGGAACCATATAATATATGACATTGTGTGTCTGGCTTCGTTCACTGCATGGATATGCCACACAATTTGTTCATCCATTTATCTGTTGATGAGATTTTGGGTATTTTCACCTTTTGGCTCTCGTGAATAGTGCTGCTGTGAACGATTATGTATAAGTTTTTGTTTGAATACCAGTTTTCAATTCTTTTGTGTATATACCTAGAAGAGGAATTGTAGGGCCATATGGTAATTCTATGTTAAACTTTTTGAGAAACTGCCAAACTGTTTTCTACAGCAGCTGTGCCATTTTACATTCCTACCAGCCATGAATGAGGGCTTTTGTTTCTCTACATCTTTGGTAGCATTTTTTATTTTTATTTTTTTAAGTATAGCTATCCTGGTGGGTATGAAGTAGTACCTCCCTCACTGTTGTTTTGATTTGCATCTCTCTAATGACCCATGATGGTGAATGTCTTTTCATGTGCTTGTTGGGCATTTGTATATCTCAGGGGAAATATCTATTCATGTCCTTTGCCAGTTTTTCAGTTGGGTTGCTTGTTTTTTTGTTGTTGAGTTGTAAGAGTTCCTTATATATTTTGGATACTAGATAACCTCTATCAAATGTATGAGTTTAAAATATTTTCTTCCATTCTGCAGGTTGTCTTTTCATTTTCTTAATAGTATTATTTCACGCACTAAAGTTTTTAATTTTGCTGAAGCCTAATTTATCTATTTTTTTATTTTGTTGCCTGTGTTTTTTGGGTCAAAAACACAAGAAACTCCTATGTTTTCTTGTAAGAGTTTTACAAGGTTATTGTTTTATTTTATTACTTATTTATTTGTTTATTTGTTTGAGTTGGAGTCTTACTTTGTCGACCAAGCTGGAGTGCGGTGGCACAATCATGGCTCACCACAGCCTTGACCTCCTGGGCTCTGATTATCTTTCTGCCTCAGTCTATGGAATAGCTGGGACTATAGGCACCTACCACCATGCCTGGCTAATTAAAAAAAAAATTTTTTTTTGTAAAGACGAGATCTTGCTGTGTTGCCCAGGCTGGTCTCAAACTCTTGACTTCAAGCAATTCTCCCACCTCAGCCTTCCAGAGTGCTGAGATTACAGGCGTGAACCACTGCACCCAGCCAAGTTTGTGGTTTTAACTCTTATATTTAGGTCATTGATCCATTTTGTATTAATTTTTGTATATATGTTGAGGTGGGATCCAACTTTATTCTTTTGCACATAGATAGCCAGTTGTCCCAGCACTATTTATTGAAGAGTGTATTCTTTTCCCATTGCGTGAAATTGGAACCCTCATTGAAGACAATTGATCATAGATTTTATTCCATACATTGAGCTATATGTCTAGCCTTACGCCAAAACCATGCTATTTTGAATACTAATAAAGTTTTTGTTTTTTGTTTTTTGTTTTGAAATCAGGAATTGTGAGTCTTCCACATTGTTTTTCCTTTTTCAAGATTGTTTTTCAAGATTGCTATTTGTGGTTCTCTGCAATCCATATAAGCTTTATGATCTGTTCCATTTCCGCAAAAAAGATCATTGGAATTTTTTATAAGGTTTACAGTTTTACTTGGGGTAGTATTTAATTAAATATTGCTATCTTGGCAATATTAAGTCTTTCAATGCATGAACATGGGATGTTTTCCCATTTAGTTAGGTCTGCTTTAATTTCTTTCTGCACTTTTAGTTTTCAGTGTGCAAGTCTTATACTTTCCTGGCTAAATTTATTTCTCACTCTTGCTTTTGTTCTCACTCTCCATTATACTTTTTCATTTTTTTGTTCTCAGAAGCTGAATGTTTCCCCTATTTAAATACCAAGTCCATTTCATAGCTGTAGATCAAAGCACTTCTTACAGCTGTCAAGACTCCAGTCACCTCCTTTCCCTTCCTACCATCTTCCTTGTGGAAAGTCCTTGAGCTTCTCTCTGCATGCATGTCGGAGTCAAGACTGTCAAAGTGGCTTCCAGAAATGACAGTGAGAATTTTTTAGGAGGGTAGGAGCCCAGCAGGTCTTCAAGCAGCAGGACCTGGTCTGGAGATTTGGTCAGGGGAACAGGAAGCCTTTGGAGGTGCAGTGTACCAGAACATGTTGACTTGACCAGCTTTCCTTTAGCATCCAGGAAGAACCTCAGTCATTTCTATAGCTCACTGAAACTAGTGCTGTGGAGTGTGTCTCGGTTGGTCTTTTATTTGTTTTTGACTTCTTTCTTTGCCTTTAAAAAAAAAAAAAAAGAAAAAAAAGCTTTTTGAGTCTTTTCCATTTGAACATACTCCTAGAGTCAGTCCCTAGAGAGGCTTGAGAGCTTCCAGCTTTTAGGCGAAGGTCACATCTTATAGAAGAATAAGATCTATCCATCCAGACGCTCATAGTGCCTGCACCTAACCACAGAAATACTTGCTTGGAGTAAATTGTGGTATCTCTGAGGCATTCAGGATCCTTAAGAGTTTAGTGAACATTAGTATCTTGGAAACTCTAGTTTAGAATTTCACTGTTTCAGAACATCCCTCTTCTTGAGATATTTTCTGAAAGATTAACCATGAACGTCAAAGTGTCCCAGTGAGGCCCAGGCAATTTTCAAAGTTTCACTCCTTATCTTGAGCTATATCCATATATTATAATGCAGAAAGCAAAAATTAGATTAGAATATTGAATTTTTTGAAACAACACCTAAATTATTATATCATCAACAGTATACCATCACTGTTACATAAATTTTGTTCTGAACAAAACCTAAATACATGAAATTCAACAATAGTTACTTCTCAAAATCATAAATAAAACTTATTCATATAAAAAATTATAGTTAGGGCCAGGCTTGGTGGCTCAGTCTGTAATCCCAGCACTTTGGGAGGCTGAGATGTGTGGATTGCCTGAGCCTGAGGGTTTGAGATCAGCCCAGGCAACTTGGCGAGACCTTGTCTCTCCAATAAACTAAAAAAGAAAAAAAATAGCTGGGCATGGTAGCGCACGCCTGTAGTTCCAGCTACCTGGAAGGCTGAGGTGGAAGGATTGCTGGAGCCCAGTAGGTCAATGCTGGGGTGGCCGTGAGTGTGTGTGCCATTGCACTCCAACCTAGGCAACAGAGTAAGACTCCAACTCAAAAAAAAATAAAATAAAATTATAGTTAGAGCCGGGCACAGTATAATTGCAGCACTTTTGGAGGCCAAGGTGAGAGGATCACCTGATCTCAGGAGTTCAAGATAGACCCGGGCAACATGGCGAGACCTCATTTCTACAATAAATAAAAAAATTAGCTGGGCATGGTAGCATGTGCCTGTGGTCCAGCTACTTGGAAGGCTGAGGTGGAAGGACGCCTGAGCCCAGCTGGTCAAGCCTGCAGTGGCTGTGAATGTGCCACTGTACTCCAACCTGGGAGGGAGAATGAGACTTCGACTCAAAAGAGAAAAAAGGAAAGCACGTTTTAAAATCCAGCACTCTTAAAGGAGTTTTAAATCACGAATGATTTCTGAGTTCTTTCTAGAAGGGAGAGTTAATGTTCAGAGTTAGTAGAGAAATGGAAAGTTGCTGAAAAATAAAAATATCAGTCAACTGAAGTGAAGAGACAACCAGAGGATAAAAATGTGAATTTCTCTGTAAGAACGTTGAGATTTTTTAATGATTTTTTTTCCATATTATACTACAATCCAAACATAATTCTATTAAGAAATTATAATTAAATTTTTTTTGTTTTGACATGTTGGCCTTTTTAATTATGTTTTCATATTAGTAGAATGTTTGTATCAGTATCCAGTATCATCTTTGACAGTTATGAGACCAAAAGAAAAAAGTTACAAGACTTAAAAATTGCAGAACTAAGGGCCAGGCATGGTGGCTCACACCTGTAATCCCAGCACTTTGGGAGGCCAAGTCAGGAAGACTGCTGGAGCCCAAGAGTTCAAGACCTGGGCAGCATATCAAGACCTATCTCTACAAAAAAAAAAAAAAATTTTTTTTAATTAGCTGGGCATGGTGGTGTGCACCTGTAGTCTCAGCTACTTGAGAGGCTGAGGTGGAAGGATTGTCCAAGCCCAGGAGGTCGAGGATGTGGTGAGCTGTGATCATGCCACTGAACTCCAGCCTGGGTAACAGAATGAGACCCCAACTCAGAAAAAAAAAAAAAAATTACACAACTAGCAAGAACAGTAGACCTTACAGAATATCATCAAAACAAAGTATGACTGAAGTACAAACTCTACAGAGTCCTGAGATTAATCTACTAATTTTAACATTGGTTAAGTGGGGTGAGAAATTAAGTTTTCAGATTCATAAAGACTCAAGGGACCTTACTGATGTAGAGGCCTATCATTCATGCTAATTTTCATTAGTTCTTCTTAGGTTTTAATATTAATTAAAACCTCTGAGACTTTAATTAACATGGTAAGATGATTTAGATGTAAGGTATCATTAGTTTATTTCAGCTTTTTTTTTTTTTTTTTTAGCAAAAAGGGAAAGGAAAGTATCTGACTCCTTAAAGGTGCCATGCTGGATTGGAACTGGAGAAAGTATCCAATATTTTCTCCCTAGGTTTGCTTTTATGACCGACATGTTGCAAATTAAGCCCTTAGCACTGTGTGTGGCACATTTCGTCATTATTGTTACTGTTTTCCATATGATAGACTATACAAGGTGTTAAAGAAATGTATATACATTTAAATAGATGTTATCTATGTATTACTTTTTGAAGTTGAATTAAATTACGGTAGCCATAGGTAGTATGACGTTCACCCAACTGTGCTTCCGCCATTTTCTTTGAGTATCCTGCCTGTTACATGGTGACGCTAGCATTCATTTGATTAATGCCATCTTTTGAGCGAATGTCATACTTAAAATATGCATACATGTTTTTGGCACTCGCTGTATATCTGAGTTTTGTAAGAAAAACATGTATATATTAAACGTGATCTTTCTTGATATTAGAAGTCATGTTTACCTTTTTAAATACCTTTCAGTTCTTTCCTTTTTTATATTGAACTGTATTGTGTATATAATTAGAGCAAAGCAAGTGAAAGACAAAGAACTCCTTAGAAAGAGCAAGGCCACAAGAAAGGCTCCTGGCTTTATTATGGACCAGGCCATTTGAGGAATGGGTCTCCTTCACAGGCCTATTTATATAGGAGAGATGGGCAACTCAAGTGGCCAAAGTGGGCGTCACCAGCCATGAGGAGCATCCAACAGCCCCAGGTCACAACAGCCCACTGACTCAGGTCACTTGTGTCTTCCGTGCACTTCCTCCAGGCAGGACGCTGGGCCTGGACACTCGGCACGTGGGTGGTGGTGTCCTCTGTCTCTCAGCAATGTCCTTGGAGTCTTGCATCTGTGAAGCAGAGCCCTTGGGACTGCCTGGCCTATTCCTATTGAACATTCGCTTTTCCTGTGAATTATATCTCTGAGTCTCATCTCCTCACCATTCAATAAGAGGAAGACTGTCATGTCTGTTCGCCCTTTATAGAGAGGTTCCTGGAATCAGCCAAGTGGTATCTGGTCTCTCTTGCTTTGCTGCATGTATTAGTGATGTCCAGGGGTGGCTTCCTAGAATCATAAGATGGAAAGGTATCTCAAGAGGGCACCCATCCAGCCCCATCTTTAAGGGCTACAATCAGACAATGAAGACTGCCAGGGCTCATTCTTCCTCGGCTCCCTCGCATCACTTATTGATGGCTCTAAAACCCAGCAGAGTCAGTAATGTCCTATCTATCCCTCTCTGAATCTTTCCACTCTCAAACACAGTCTCTCTTGGGACCTCTTTCAAACTTGTTCCTTAGTCTACTCTGGACTGTCTCCAATTTCTTCATATTCACTTGAGGTTGAGGAGCTCTAAACTCAGCGCTTCCACTAATAGATACTAAGCAGTCTTGAACAGAGTAGAAGACAGTTTTGATCCTTCAATGCCCTGTAAGAGTAATTCTAGGCAGACAGAACGTGTTGTAGAGAGAATGTAGAGGCCTCGGTGTCTAAGAGAACCGAAATCAAAATTCTGCTCCAAAATTCGCCTGTTGCTGGCCACTGGCAAGTGATTTACTTTGTTTTGCTTCAGTCACTTTGCAGGTGAAAAAGGAATAATAATAACACTTCAGAGCTGGTGCAGTGGCTTATGCCTATAATCCCAGCACTTTGGGAGGTCGAGGCTGGAGGATCACTTGAGGCCGGGAGTTGGAGACTGGCCCAGACAACAGAGTGAGATGTCCATCTCTACAATTTTCTTTTTTAAAAAATTAGCCAGATGTGATGGCATGCACTTATAGTCCTAACAACTCAGGGGGCTGAGACAGGAGGATCCCTTGAGCCCAGGAGCTTGAGGTTGTAGTGAGCTGTGATCATACAACTGTGCAACAGAGCATGACTCTGTCTCTAAAATAATAATAGTAATGATAGTAATAGGAGTAACAATACATAAGGTCATTATGAGTATATGAGATGGTATATATAAGGTGCTCGGTTTACATTGGACATATTTTTCATACAAAAGTGTTTAAATGAAAGCCAATTATTTCATCAGGTGTTCAGTGGAAGAAATGTGAGCTGTTCCAAGGCTGGAGAAAAAAGTGGCTGCAGTGAACTTTCTGAAAAACAGAGCTGTCCTGTATCCTAAGAGATTTTCAAGAGTAATTGTAACTGTCTTTATTTTTTGCCTTTAATGCTGAGTCTAACTCCATGATAAGCTCCATCTTCCCTGGCTGAGAGTTTACTATTTTATGTTCTCAGCAGCTTCCAAGGCAGTTCCTATAACCCATTTTTTTAAGCTTAGTGATTTTTGGAATCATTGGCCCAAGGTTAAATAACTTAACATCCATAGACCTCAAGGAGAGAGAGAATCTGATTTAGAAATGTCTCCTTTAATCCCTGGAAACTCATATAAAAAAAAATTTATACATGAACAGTGCTTGAAGTAGTCAATGCATAAGACATCAAAGATACACACCAAGATTTTTAGGATAAAATTAAAAATGTGTTGCAAGTGAGGCAACTTTCCTTAGATCTAAGCCAGGGAAGATGGAGCTTATCATGGAGTTAGACTCAGCATTAAAGGCAAAAAATAAAGACAGTTACAATTACTCTTGAAAATCTCTTAGGATACAGGACAGTTCTGTTTTTCAGGAAGTTCACTGTAGCCACTTTTTTTCCAGCCTTGGAACAGCTCACATTTCTTCCACTGAACACCTGATAAAATAATCGGCTTTCATTTAAACACTTTTGTATGAAAAATATGTCCAATGTAACATATAACAAATAAATGAAGAGGAAAACCCAAAACCTTAGGCTGCTTCCCATATGCCCAACGAGGTAAGTAACAGGTAACAACTGTTTGAAATCCATCTTGAACCGTTCTAAGCAGGTGACATGCATTAAGGCATTTAATCTTCCTATGAACTTGGCAGCAGGTATTGTGTTTCCATCTTGCTTTTGTAGATGAGGAAGCTAAGGTGTAGAAAGATTAATTTTTCCAAGGTTTAATAGCACCCAAGCAGAGCTGGTTTCCAACTCGGGCAGTGAGCTTTCCCCACTGCACAACATTGCTTCTCTCGAGGGTTGCTGAGTAGGAACTTCTGACACTGCCCTGTCTTTATCCTTAACTTGAGAAGGAGTACAAGCCCAGTAGTTACAGGCACATTTTTGGTAGATTTGGTAGATTAAAGGAGCCATTTCTAAATCAGATGCACATTTTTGGTAGATACACATTTTCAGTAATTTTTGGAACCATTGGCCCAAGGATAAATAACATCTATAGACCTCGAGGAGAGAGAATCTGATTTAGAAATGGCTCCTTTAATCCTTGGAAACCCCTATGACAAAGAAAAAAATTTATACATGGACAGTGTTTGAAGTAGTCAGTGCATAAGAGATACCAAAAATGTGCATCTGATTTAGAAATATCTCCTTTAATCCCCGGAAACCCTTATGAAAAAGAAATATATATACATATATATATGCAGTGTTTGAAGTATCTTTTCATCGTGGCCCCGCTGCTTCATAGAGAATCAGGGAAGAGCAACTGGATGACCTTCCCTGCTCTCTGACTGGTAAAGAAACTGAGGTCTAAAGGCTTAAGATATTTAAAATAGAAATCATGTTCTGTGCCCAAGCACTGAGTTGTTTTGCCACCTTCTGAGTCAGCTTGATTCGGAAAGCTTTTAGTACATCAGCTGTCTCAGATCGCTCAGTGGTGTTTTTTAAAAAATATATAATCGATGAAGTATACATGAATAAGGCAGTGTGAATTATGGAGAAAATTAATTAGTGTATTGGCACTTTGATAAATTCTCACTATTTCCTCTGATTCAGTGCATAATCTTTATTATCACCTAAAGTATAATTATTGTGTCTATTTAATAGTTAAGCAACTATTAGGAATGGCTACTATTTGTTGAGCAAGGAGCTTTACTTAAATGATCTCATTCAGTTTCTCAGCAAGGTTGATGGGAGACTGAGGCATAGAGCCATCTCCAACAGCTCGCTTCAGTTCCCAGTATAAGCCAAAGTGAAGGAAGTAGTGTAAAACTTTGAATCATTTGGATGCCCACAACCCCCCACGAATTCTCAAAGTATAAAGACAAGGCTACTTCTAGCTTCCAACCTGCCACATGTTAGCCTTAAAACTCAGTATCTGTCTCACAGCTGTTCTGTTACAAAATGTACATAGTTGTTCATCTCCTAGAATGCCCTGTTTCCCTAGATTAATCTCTGGTCTGGCAAAGTCCTTTCTCTGAGCCTCACCAACAAAAAAAAAAAAAAAATCTTCAAACTGGAAAAAATAAAAGGCTTATTTATGACTCTCTCAAAAACTGTTATCCAGAAAGGAAGGAACATCAACAGACACAGTCCTTCAAGTGTGGACAAAAGATTAGTCATTATGAACTCAATCTCTGACTCTAAGTTATTTCACAGTAGCAGGGGCCAAAAACCTGGGCTGTGTTCATCACATTTGAATGAAACATTGAGTTTTATAGAACTCATCCCCAGATTGCTGTTTTGTTTCTGGCACATTAATACCACTAATTCATCAGTAGAATGAGCAAGCTATCCTTGCTGCAGAGCCAGGCTGCCTTTGATGAAACAGAGCTACCACAAGCTGTTCTCTGGAGTCTGGGAAACACAGGCTATTAGCCTGTGCTGTGCAAGTTTTGCTTTTGCATTCAGTTGGCCACTGACAAGTACGTGACCATCATCAGTGTTTAACAACACAGGAAGTCAAGTTACAGGATATCAGCTCCAGATCCTCACCAGTTTATCTTTCACCTATGCCTGTTCTAAATTACCTGAGCAACACACACACACACACACACACACACACACACACACACACACACACACCTGCCAACACACATACCAATTCAGGCCACATGAATTCCTTCACTGTGTGACCTTCTGTTTATTAACTAAAATGAGGGCTTGGGAAAAGAAAACACAAGTGAACCAGCCCACAGTGGAAATGGGAACCAAAGCAATGGATCCTAGTTTGGGCAGCGCCTCCTTCCTTCCCTTCTCAGAGAGGCACACACACAAATGGGTCAGATGTGGCTCCATGTGTGTCCACAGCCAATAGCAATTCTCTGCCAGCACCGAACTGACAAAGGAGACTTAGAGAGCAGAGATGGGTGGAAAGGAATGGGTGATAAGAGCTGTTGTTCCTTCCTCCAGTTTCTCAAGAAACGCCAATTCCCAACTGAGCAAAGAAAACAGAGCTTGTCAACGTGTGTGTGGCTCTTTGACACATTTCCTACCAAATATCTTTGACAGCCAGGTCAATTTTATAAAGTATATCTGGTGCATGATTCTCCTGAAGAGCTGGAATTATTGGCTTAAAGATAAAAATGATCTCTGGGACAAAAGCATGAGGGAGGCACGCCACCTTAATGCTTCTGAGCTGTAAGGATGTATTATCAGCTCCTATGGACCAGGGTTGGTTAAATTGTTCGCTTGTGTTCTGGAAGGGATAGGAGAATTTGACTAGAGTCACAACAGGAAGATAGAAAAGTGGAGGTGTCACAGTTGCAGGAAAGAAAGAAGTGGACTTAAATATATTCAAATGTCACCAGGTGTGGTGGCTCGTGTCTATAATCCCAACACTTTGGAAGGCTGAGGTGAGTGGATGGCCTGAACCCAGGAGTATGAGACCAGCCTGGGCAACATGACAAGACCTTGTCTCTACAATGAAATCAAAAAATTAGCCAAGGGTGTTGGCACGCACCTGTAGTTCTAGCTACCTGGAAGGCGAAGGCAGAAGGATTGCCTGGGCCCAGCAGGTTGAGGCTGTGGTAGCCATGAGTGTGCTACTACACTCCAGCCTGGGTGACAGATTGAGACTCCAACCCAAAAATGTGTATATAAATATAAATACGAATATACATATATATATATATATTCAAACATAAAATTGTCCTTCACTTGTCCTGGGTGTGAAACTCCTGGGTTAGTCCACTTTGTATTACGTAGAAAAACAAATGAGAAGTCGTAAAAATTCATCTGAACAGCTCAAAAACAGCATATGTAGACCATCTCTTAATTGAGGCTTTAAAAAATCTGTCCAGTATGGCTAGTTATTGAGCTCCATGGGAATGTATTCCAAAAACCTCTTTTGTTTCTTGATTTGCACAAGATCAATTGAAATGACAAACTGAAATGTTAAATACCAATCTCGAATTTAACTACAATAATTCTATCTCCCTGTGAAATATAATTCATTATTTTGTTTTGTCTTGACTATGGGAGGGCAAAAGAAGCAGAATTAAACAACAACAACAATAAGAAAACTCTTGTCAAGAGCTAAGGGATGAGAGATATTGAGATTTGTAGTGTTTTCATGTAGGACTGAACTACTTAAGAAGATACAGGCATGCCTACTGTTATTGTGCCTTCCTTTATTGTTCTTCACAGATATTGCACTTTTGAGAAATGGCAGTTATGTGGCAACCCTACATCAAGTAATTGGTGCTATCTATCTATCATCTATTTTGTCTATCTATCTATCTATCCCCTTTTTCCAACAGCAGGTGCTCACTTCCTGTCTTTGTGTCATGATTTGATAATCTTACAATAATTCAAACTTTATCATTATTATTATTATTATATGTATTATTATTATTGTGAACCAGGATCAGTAATCTTTAGTGTTACCATTGCAATTATTTTGAGGTGCCATAGGGCATGCCCACATAAGATGGCAAACTTGATCAATGAATGTTGTGTGGGTTCTGACTGCTCCACTCACCAGCTGTTCTCCTGACCCTCTTCCTCTCCTGGGCCTCATTATTTCCTGAGCACAACAATAAGGCCAATGAATAACCCTACAGTGTCCTCTAAGTGTTCAAATGAAAGGAAGAGTAGCATGTCTCTTACTTTAAATCAAAATCTAGATATGATTAAGCTCAGTGAAGAAGGCATTTCAAGGTGGCTGAAAGCTAAGCCTCTTGCATCAAATGATTAGCCAAGTTGTGAATGCAAAGAGAAAGTTCTTGAAAGAAATTGAAAGTGCGACTCCAGTGAACACACAAATGATAAGGAAGCAAAACAACCTTATTGCTGATATGGAGAGAGTCTGGATAGAAGATCAAACCAGCTGCAACATTCCCTTAAGACAAACCAGCTATAACATTCTCATAAGCCAAAGCCTAATCCATAGCAAGGCCCTAATTTTCTTCAATTATATGAAGACTGAAAGAGGTGAGAGAACTGTGGAAGAGAAGTTGGAAGATAGCAGAGGTTAGTTCATGAGGTTTAAGGAAAGAGGTCATGTCCATAACACAAAAGGGCAAGGTAAAGCAGCAAGTACTGGTGGAGAAGCTACAACCGGTTATCCAGAAGACCTCGCTGAGATAATTGATGAAGGTGGCTACATTAAACAATATATTTTCAATGTCAGTGAAACAACCTTCTATTGGAAGAAGATGTCATCTAGAACTCTCATAGCTAAAGAGGAGAGGCCAATGCCTGAATTCAAAAATCCCAAACCTCAAAGGATGGGCTGACTCTCTTGTTAGAGATGAATGACTTGAAGTTGAAGCCAGTGCTTACTTGCCACTTCAAAAATCCTAGGGCCCTTAAGAATTGTGCTATATCTGTCTGTGTTCTAGAAATGGTATAACAAAGCCTGAAAGAAAGCACATCTGTTTACTGCATGGTTTACTAAATACAGAGGGTACCAAAAAACATATACACATTTTAAGAAAGGAAAAAACTGTATTACAATTGTAACACTCAATATATACTGATAACAAAAGGTGAATACAAGCCATGTTTGACTTTTGCAATTATAAGAGGTGCTCAAAGTGATTACCATCAGTCTCAGTGTCCAGACATTTTTTATTACAGTGAACTAAAAGTAATACATAGTTAACATTGCTTAAAATGTGTATACTTTTGGGGGGCTTTCCCAATATTTTAAGCCCACTGTTGAGACCTGCTGCTCAGAAAAGAGATTCTTTTCAAAAGATTACTACTCATTAACAATGTACTTAGTCACCTGAGAGCTCTGATGGAGATTAATGTGTTTTCATGCCTGTTAGCAGAACATCCATTCTGTGGCCCATGGATCAAGAAGTAATTTTGACTTTAAAGTGTTATTATTTAAGAAACACATCTAATAAGGCTACAGCTGCCATGAATAGGGATTTCTCTGATGGATCTGGGCGAAGTAAATTGGAAAACCTTCTGGAAAGGATTCATTATTCTAGATGCCATTGGGGAAATTCATGATTTGTGGGAGGATGTCAAAACATCGACAATAGCAAGGATTTGGAAAAAGTTGATTCCAACCCTCATGGATAAACTTGAGGGGTTCAAGACTTTAGAGGAAGAAGTAACTACAGACATAGTGGAAACAGCAAGAGAACTAGAAGTGGAGCCTGAAGATGTGACTGAATCGCTGCAACCTCATAATAAAACAAATGGATGAGGGTTTGCTTACTATGGCTGAGCAAAGAAAGTGATGGCATCTTCTCCTGATGAAGATGCTGTGGACATTGTTAAAGTATTAACAAAAGAGTCAGACCATTCCACAAACTTAGTTGATAAAACAGCAACAGGATTTGCGAAACCTGACTCCAATTTTGAAAGAACTTTTACTGTGGGTAAAATTTAATCAAGCAGCATCACATGCTACATCACATGCTACAGAGAAATCAACAAACATCACTGTTGTTTTATTATAAGAAATTGCCACAGCCACCCCAGCCACAGCACCATCCCATCCCGATCAGTCAGCAGCCGTCAATATTGTGGCAAGACCCTTCAGCAACACAAAGATTACCACTCCATGAAGGCTCAGATGATTGTTAACATTTTTTAGCAATAAAATGTTTATTAATTAAGATATGTACATTTTAAAGACATAATGCTATTGCACACTTAATAGACTACAGTGTAAGTATGAATATAACTTTTATATGCACTGAGAAAGCAAAAAAAAAATGACTTGCTTTATTGCGACATTTATTTTTTCTTTTCTTTTTAAGTTGGAGTCTCACACTACGGCGCAGACTGAGGGACAGTGGCACAATAATGGCTCACCAGAGCCTCAGCCTCCTGAGCTCAGGTGATCCACCCATTTCAGCCTCCTGAGTAGCTGGGATGATAGGTGCACGCCACAACACCTGGCTAATTTTTGCTTTTTTTTTTTTTTGGTAGAGAGGCAGTTTGGCTATATTGCCCAAGCTAGTCTCCAACTCCTGGGCTCAAGCAATTCTCTCATCTCATCCTCCCAAAGTGCTGGGATTACAAGTGTGAGCCACTGTGCTTGGGCTCAAAGTTTGCTTTTTTGCAGTCCTCTGAAACTGATCCTGCACTATCTCCAAGGTATGCTAGTACCTTGAATTGGGTAAGGCCACAGAGACTAATCCCCATTATTTGAGCCTTTTAGTTATGATGTAGCACCTGCCCATGTACTCCCACCATGCTCCTCTTGAATTAACTGAAGTGACAGTTTATACCCAAATAGTCTCTGAGTAACGTGTCCCTACAGACACAGCCGTGGCATGAATGGCAGCAAGCCAGGGTTTTTCATGTGCCCTTTTGACTTCAGCCACTTTATTCCATTCTGTGTAGACCCGACTAGTGTAGAGTGAAGGAACGGAAACAAAGCAGAGAGCCGTTCCATTTGCTCACGGTTGTGGTTGGGGTGAGGGATAGAGTCTTCTCCATTCGAAAAAGCTTCTTTCAAAAGATGAGAATTGCCTGCTTTCCACCTGAGGCAGAGGAACAAGCACAATTAGACATTCAGTATACAAAACTTTTACTTTCATCATCTTTAAGCCTCACCATAAGCCAGTGAGGGGAGGTGGGAGCTGGCATAAGGTAATACATAACCCTTCCACTTATTGAGCATGAACTCTGGGCCAGGTGCTCTCATAGGAGTAGGAATGCAAAGATAAATACAATGAGGTCCCTGTTCTGAAGGAAGTGACATGCATTCTAGCGGGTATGTAGCAGAGAAGTTGAGACATGAAATTGCTGTTAGTGCTGGTGTCTATTTTTGGAGGAGGCTGAATTTGGACAAATGGATTTAAGGATTTGGTCTTGGCAAGAAGATGGAGATTCTGACATATTCGTGCTGTGTGGTGTTTGTTATATGTGGTCTGACAATTAAGTTTGCAAACATCCTAGAAAAAGTGCTACATACCTCATTGTTGAATATTACTACAGTCACCTTCCCCTTGGGAAGCTATGCACCAACACCAGTGCCTAGTCCACCTGTCAAAGCAATTGTGGAACTCTTTTTCTGGAATGGCCATCAGAGCTGTCATCATGAAAATGTCGAAGTTTGAATTAGAGCAACAATGAGCAAACATTAAATTTCTTGTTAAACTCGGCAAGAGTGGAAGTGAAATCAGGGACATGTTAGTCCAAGTTTATGAGATAATGCTATGATGAAAATAGCAGGGTACAAATAGATTAAACATTTTTTTTCCTGAGGGAAGAGAAATTGTCACTGATGAAGAGAGGTCAAGACAGCCAGTAATGAGCAGAACTGACAAAGCATTGCAAAAATTCATCAAATTGTGTGTCAAAATCATCAGCTGACTGTGAGAAACATAGCAGACCAAATAAACATCGAGAGAGAAACAGGAAAATCTTGGCATGAGAAAAGTGTGGGCAAAAATGGTTCTGAAGGAGCTCTTGCATCACGACAATGCATCAGCTCACACAGCACTGTCTGTGAGGGAGTTTTTAGCCAGTAAGCAAATAACTATATTGGCACACCCTCCCTACTCACCTGATCTGCTCCCCGCCCCATGGCTTTTTTCTTTACCTGAAGATGAAAAAAATATTGAAAGGAAGACATTTTGATGATATTCAAGACATCAAGGGCAATATGATGACAGTTCTGATGGCCATTCCAGAAAAAGAGTTCCAAACTTGCTTTGATGGATAGACCAGGCACTGGTATCAGGGCATAGCTTCCCAAGGGGCGTACTTCGAAGGTGACTGTAGTGATTATTCAGCAATGAGATATTTTCCAGGGTGAGTTCACAAACTTAATTGTCAGACCTAGTATGATGTTTTAGCAGTCAGTATAAATAATATTTTTCTTCATATCCATTTTATTCTTTAAAAAAATGTGAAATATCTTCAAAGATAAACTTACCGTGTATTTTCCCTGAAACATAGATATGGAAATATCCAAATTTTCTAAGAAGTTGTGTCAAGTTTGTATTGGCAATACTAAATTGACTTTTCCATTTTTAAAATTAACTATTGAGTATATCAAAAGAATATAAAGTAAAAAAAAATGTAGAAAGTATATGTAAGTCATGGTTCTCATTCCTGAGAACCTAACACAATTCTGTTATGAAAATTTTCAAGCACACACAAAAATAAAGAGAATGATATCATGAACTCTGTACCTATCACCCAGCTCCATCAATTATGGCCAGTCTTATTATAATTATAGTTATGATTTTCTAGGAATTTGTCTATAACTTAACAAAACGGAGTTAAGAAATGAAATACCTGACTACTCTTGAAGAAATTGAACTGATTATTAAAATCCTTCCTACATTGATCAGAGTGTATATATCTTAGTAATTCCACTCCTAGATTTAAAAACCAGATAAAATCTTGCACATGGGCAGAACTGGCTTGGCCGGGTGCTCCTGCACTGTGCTCTCCCTGGATTCCTCCCTCCTCTCAGCGTTTCCCTGGGCCACAGCGCGTGGGAGGGAGGCCGAGATGGCAGATGAAATCGCCAAGGATCAGGTCGCCCGGCCTGGTGGTGACACAATCATCAGGAAGATCAGATGATGAAAGTCTTCTTGGACTTTAATGTGTTGGCAAGAAATGTGCTGCTGATCTGGACCTGAATAAGGGTTATCAAATGGTGGTAAATGAAGGTTCTGATGGGGGACAGTCTGTCTATCATGTTCATCTCTGTTCTTGGAGGTCGTCAGATGCATTGGCCTCCTGGTTAAACCTGTCTGGGGAATAATTTTCCCTTCTTTAGGCAATTATCAAGTTTTCAAGTTCCAATATGCTAAGTGGCACACTTATTTTTGCCTGTGTATGGAGAGATTCAGGAAATAATTTTCAAAACCCATACATAATAAAGGATATTGTTGATGGTTAAAAAAAAAAATCTTGGCCAGGCTCAGTGGCTCAGCCTGTAATCCCAGCACTTTGGGAGGCTGAGGCGAGTGGATTGCCTGAGCCCGCAGGTTCGAGACTCACCTAGGCAACTTGGCGAGACCTCGTCTCTACAATAAAGAATAAAAAAAAAAATAGCAAGGCATGGTAGCGTACACCTGTTGTGTCAGCTACTTGGAAGGCTGAGGTGAAAGGATCGCTGGAGCCCAGCAGGTCGAGGCTGTAGTGGCTGGGAGCGTGCCACTGCACTCCAGTCTGGGCGACAGAGTGAGACTACAACTCAAAAAAAAAAAAAAAAAAAAAATCTTTTACATGTGCACTTGGAACAAGTACAAGATCTGTTGACTAGGTAGGTAGCATATTAGCAAAACACACTGAAAAGAGAGAGATTAGAAGGCTGAGGCCAAAGGATCACTGGAGCCCAGCAGGTCAATGCTGGAGTGGCTGTGAGTGTGCCACTGCACTCCCAACTGGATGACAGAGTGAGACTCCAATTAAAAAAAAAAAAAAGATATTTTTAAGTTACATTCAAACACCTCAGAATTTCAGCCAGTAAATCTGAATGGTTGCAAAATGATCCCTGCATATTTGCCAGAAAGACACATAGGAAGTATTCACAGCAGCATTTTTCCTAACTGCCAAAAACTGAAGCCACCAACAAATACCTGTCACAAGTAGGATAAATTGCGAAATACTGCACAAAAATGAAAAGAAACAAACTACAAACACATAAAATTATATGAATGATTCTCATAATGTTGAACGGGAGAAACTTAGTACAACGACATGTACATATGTGTGATTCCATTTATATGAAGTTCAAAAACAGACACAACCCCGGATACCCATGCCATAAGAGATAAGATAGACAAATGGGGCATCATCAAACTGAAAAACTTCTGCAAAGCAAAAGAAATCAACAAGAGGGTGGGGAGACAGCCCACAGAATGGGAGAAAATTTTTGCCAGTTGTATATTTGACAAAGGCCTAACATCTAGGATCTACAAAGAACTCAAACGGGCTGAAAGGAAAACAAACAAACAACCCTACTAAAAAGTAGGCAAGATATGAATAGACACCTCTCAGAAAAAGACATATGAACAGCCAACAGATACATGAAAAATTGTCAGCCTCACTAATCATCAAAGAAATGAAAATTAAAACCACACTGAGATACCACCTAACTCCAGTCAGGATGGTCATCACCAATAACTCAAAAAACAGCAGATGCTGGAGAGGAAGCAGGGAAAAGGGAACACTTCTACACTGCTGGTGGGAGTATAAATTAGTACAAC
>CAUYQG010128678.1:0-13046 GCA_963574415.1 Tarsius wallacei
ATGCGCGTGAACTCGATGTAGTTGAAATTCCCCTTTTTGTCGATAGGTGCTTCTCTGTACAGCTCGTCCACTTCCTCATCTGTGAACCGGTCCCCCATGGTTGTCAGCAGCTCTCTCAGGTAATCTTCCTGGATGGTGCCTGAAAGGCAACAGA
This sequence comes from Tarsius wallacei, assembly GCA_963574415.1. Lineage (NCBI taxonomy): Eukaryota > Metazoa > Chordata > Mammalia > Primates > Tarsiidae > Tarsius > Tarsius wallacei. The sequence continues at coordinate 155 of CAUYQG010128678.1, forward strand.
AGGAAGAGAGTCAGAAATACTTCCTGGCACTTCAATGGTTCATTTCATAGTCTAGCCAATCTTACGAAATATTTCAGAATACTCATATCTTCATAAACAAAACAAATTTGTAAACTAAGGCAATAGATAACAATATCACTGTTTTCCAAATACTTTTAGAGTTCTTTATTAATATTATATCAAATCATTTAAAAGCTCAGAAATAGATCATGTGCTTTTAAAATTAATCTTAAGCAAGTATGTTCTAGAGGAAAAGAAGATACTTGCACATGCATGTCTATTGCAGCACTATTCACAATAGCAAAAACATGGCACCAACCCTGCTGTCCATTGAAAGTGGACTAGATGCCGGGCTCAGTAGCTCAGCCTGTAATCCCAGCGCTTTGGGAGGCTGAGGTGAGTGGATTGCCTGAGCCCGCGGGTTCAAGACCCGCCTGGGCAACTTGGCAAGACCTCATCTCTACAATAAATAAAAAATTAGCCGGGCATGGTAGCACGCGCCTGTAATTCCAGCTACTTGGAAGGCTGAGGCAGAAGGATCGCCAGAGCCCAGCAGGTCGAGGCTGCGGTGGCTGGGAGCGGCCACTGCACTGCAGTCTGGGCGACAGAGTGAGACTTCAACTCAAAAAAAAAAAAAAGAAAGTGAACTAGATAGAGAAAATGTGGCACATATACCTGATGAAATATTATGCAGCCATAAAGAAGGACAAAATTATGAACTCTGTAGCAACTTGGATGTATTCAGAGCCCATCATATTCCATGATCTATCACAGAAACAACTGAGTTCCACATATTCTCACTCATAAGTGGGTACTGAACATTCATCACAATTCTACAAGAGAGGGATCAGCAGTAGCAGGACACTGCCAGGGGAAGGGGTGGGGAGGCACATAACACCACTAAGTGTACCTGATCCTAAACCAGGGGAAGTGAGGACCAGTGGAGGCCCAAACTTCACCTGCACATAGAGCACTTATGTACCTAATCCTGACTTCTACCCCACATCTATACATTAAATAAACAGAAAGAAAGAGGAAGGGAGGGAAAGAAAGGAGGAAAGAAAAGCTTCCTATTTCAGAGAAGTGCTCCATATAGTCTGGAATGAGGCTTGACATAAACAAACGGCACTCACCTGTTGCTTCTTCATCAAAGCAAGCAAAAGCATTTCTAATGACATCTTCAGGATCCGTGCCATTTAACTTCTCACCAAACATGGTGAGGAACATGGTGAAGTTGATGGGTCCTGGGGCCTCATTCATCATGGCATCAAGATAGGCATCAGTGGGATTCTTCCCTGTAAGAGTCCACATTTCAACATTTAAGACAAAGAACTAATTTCAATAAATAGTTATCTTGCTATTATGCTCCCCAACATATTTTTAAAATTTATATCATGTTCACTTACATTAATTTGTCAATTAACTTTCACTAAGAATATGTTAACAATTTTTGACAACTTAAAAAAATCATTGACATATCATTATAAAAATACAATCTGAGCCGGGCTCGGTGGCTCAGCCTGTAATCCCATGCTTTTGGGAGGTTGAGGTGAGTGGATTGCCTGAGCCTGCAGGTTCGAGACCCGCCTGGGCAACTTGGCGAGACCTCATCTCTACAATAAATTAAAAAAAAAAAAAAAAAATCTGGGCTCAGGTGGAACGTTGTTTATTCATTGGTACTCTATGTCAACTTTCTCTTAATTATTTTTCATTTAAAACAGAACAAAGCCGGGCTTGGTGGCTCAGCCTGTAATCCCGCACCTTTGGGAGGCTGAGGTGAGTGGATTGCCTGAGCCCGCGGGTTTGAGACCCGCCTGGGCAAGTTGGCGAGACCTCATCTCTACAATAAATCAAAAAATGAGCCGGGCGTGGTAGCGCGTGCCTGTAGTTCCAGCTACTTGGAAGGCTGAGGCGGAAGGATCGCTGGAGCCCAGCAGGTCGAAGCTGCGGTGGCCGGAAGCGGCCACTGCACTCCAGTCTGGGCGACGGAGTGAGACTCCGACTCAAAAAAATAAAAAAAAACAGAACAAAACAAAAGCCCAAAATCAGGTAATGCAACATTATTACGTCTTGAATGTCAATAATATTAAAGGTCTATCAAGGGAGTCATTTCAGTATGAGTTATTAAAAAATAAATCTAAATTTTCTTATTTCCAATTGTGGTACAGTTGCCCATGACTTGTATGCTTCAAATTTTTATTTATAAATTGGTTATTTAAGTTAAAACTATTAGGTTGGGTTAGAATTGGGGCCTCATTTTGAATTCTGAACAATGTTAAATTAGGTTGTCAGATATCTCCAAATGCTGAACTGTAGTCTTATTAATTGACTATTGTTAGTAATGGGCAATCTTAATCTCAGTTCTAACTGAGAACACTTCTCATACTTCTCCTGTTTTAGTGCAGTGGTGAGGGAACTCCCCCAACTGTTCCCTAGGAGTTGGGAGAAATCCCCCTGGAATGGCCAGATACGATGGGAGTGTTTGTGGGGGCCCCATGGTATAGGGAAAGCAACACTGAACAAATAATCTGAATACTGAGTTAGAATCCCAATTCTACACTGGCTGTGTGATCTAGGAGATGGCAGAACCAGGATTTAAACCCAGTATTCTAGATCCTTTAGTACAGCTCCTATCTAGGGTTTACTTTTTGAAAAATCTGTAGGCTGGGCACGGTGGCTCAGGCTGTAATCCTAGCACTTTGGAGGCTGAAGTGAGTGGATTGCCTGAGCCTGTGGGTTCGAGACCAGCCCGGGCAACTTGGCGAGCCCTCATCTCTACAATAAATCAAAAATAAGCTGGGTGTGGTAGTGCGCGCCTATAGTTCCAGCTACTTGAAAGGCTGAGGGGGAAGGATCGCCGGAGCCCAGCAGGTCAATGCTGGGGTGGCTGTGAGCGTGCCACTGCAATGCAGCCTGGGCAACAGAGTGAGACTCCAACTCAAAAATTAAAATTAAAAAAGTAAAAAATAAAAAATCTGTAAAATGGACTTCAGTTAGCATCTCAAAGGTCCTTCTTACATTAAGTTTATATGATTCTATAGGAAAACAACATCGATTAGTCAGATATGCATATCTAAGGAAGCATCTCAAAATTATACCCAACTAAGTGCTAATGATAGTCAAGGCCAGAATTACAGTTCATGTGTAAGTTGTTTTTTTGTTTTTTTTTTTTGAGTTGAGGGTCTCGCTCTTGTCCAGGCTGCAGTGCAGTGGCATGATCACAGCTCACCACAGGCTCAAATTCCTAGGCTGAGGCGATCCTTCAGTCTCAGCATCCCAAGGAGCTGGGACTATAGGCATGTGCCACACCAGATTATTTAATTTTTTTTTTTTTTTTTGGTAGAGATGATGTCTATGTTGCCTGAGCTGGTCTCAAACTCCTGGGCTCAAGCAATCCTTCTGCCTCAGTTTCCCAAAGTGCTGGGACTACAGGTATGGAATCTATTTTCCTGCATTTGCAATCCTACCTGTCTCTACCAATTCAACGATAAACCTACTCAATGTACTAATTTAAAAATTAGGGCTGGGTGCAGTAGCTTACACCTGTAATCCCAGCACTGGGAGGTGGAGGCCAAAGGATTGCCTGAACCCAGGGGTTAGAGACCAGCCTGGGCAACTTGGTGAGACCTTGTCTCTACAATAAATAAAAAATTTAGCTGAACATGGTGGCGTGCACCTATAGTTCCAACTACTTGGAAGGCTGAGGTGGAAGGATGGTCTGAGCTCAGCAGGTCGAGGCTGTGCCACTACACTCCAGCCAGGGCAACAGAGTGAGACTCCAACTCAAAAAAAACCCCCCAAAAAAACGGCCAGGCTCAGTGCCTCAGCCTGTAATCCCAGCACTTTGGGAGGCCAAGGTGAGTGGATTGCTTGAGTGCGTGGGTTCGAGACCCACCCGGGCAACTTGGCGAGACCTCATCTCTACAATAAATCAAAAATCAGTTGGGCGTGGTAGCGCGCGCCTGTAGTTCCAGCTACTTGGAAGGTTGAGGCAGAAGGATCACCGGAGCCCAGCAGGTCGAGGCTGCGGTGGCTGGGAGCATGCCACTGCACTCCAGGCGATGGAGTGAGACTCCAAGTCAAACAAAACAAAACAAAACAAAAAATAATAACATCAGCACTTATGGACCCACTCATGGCATTTGATATAATTTGTTAATCTGAAAGAGAAATCCTTGTCTTGAAAGGCATGAGATTCCCCCAAAACAGAAGGCCTCAAAGTCAGGCTCTCACTCTATCACTACTTGTTCATTCAATAGTATTGATCATTTACTATAAGCAGGGTATGGACTTGATAGTTCAATCTTTGGAATAGGGCTAAGTCTCTCCATTGTCCTTAGTGGCTTTCTTCAATATTGACTTACCCAAAAGAATACACTCAATCATTCTGAATGTGAAAAACACTGGAATATAATCAAGTCAACAAATCAGATCAAAATCTTTTTTTTTTTTTTTTTTAAGTTGGAGTCTCACTCTGTTGCCCAGACTGGAGTGCAGTGGCCACTCCCGGCCACTGCAGCCTCGACCTACTGGGCTCCGGCGATCCTTCCGCCTCTGCCTTCCAAGTAGCCGGAATTATAGGCACGCGCTACCACGCCCGGCTCATTTTTTGATTTATTGTAGAGATGAGGTCTTGCCAAGTTGCCCAGGTGAGTTTTGAACCCGCGGGCTCAGGCAATCCACTCACCTCGGCCTCCCAAAGCATGGGATTACAGGCTGAGCCACCGAGCCCGGCCAGATCAAAATCTTAATTCTACTCTCACCCTGGACAATGAAAATGTTGTAAAATGGTAACAATTGGTGAATATAGGTAAAGGATGGATGGGTGTTCACTATAATGTTCTTTCAACTTTGTGTAGGCTTGGAGTGTTTGGAGAAATAATCAAGATAAAAAGGTAAAATAAAGTCATTCTGTGGGAACTAAAAGGAAGAAAACCACCTCTCTCTAGTCAGCCAAGCAGGAGAAGCACCCAGAAGCACCCAGCACTGGCGGCCATGCCTGACCCACCCCCCACTCCCACAGCTCTGGCTATCTTTGCTTGTAGTTCCTTGACTCCCAGCTGTGAAATCACTGCTGACTCTGGGCAGAACATGTAGGACCTTCCCTCCTCCTGTCCTTTTTAAGATCAAAACAAACAAAGTCATACAAGGAATTTACACCCATATCCCCAAAATAACAAATAGCCATTTATGTTTAAATCTCGTATCTTTACCCTTCCTTTAATTATATAAAAAAAGTATATATAATATTGTGAAAGCCCCCTTCCCTGTGTTCCCATTTCCATTAGCAACTGCCCTTCCTCCCCAGAGACAATCATTATCACTCACTGTTGTCACCTCTTGTTTACAATCTGTCTCAACCTTAATTAACTATATTATTTGTTATACTTGTTAATTGAATTTCTGATATTTTGCTACCTCGTCATGCCCTGCTTTCCACCTAGAGGCCTAAAGTATTTCGCTAACAGGAACATAAGCCTGCTTGGCCACAGTACCTGCCAGGTTCCCACCATGGTATACTTGTACACTTATTATGCCCTAAGTCTGGCCAAGCCCCAGTAGGGCATGTCCCACACCCAGAAATCTCTCAAGAGGCCTTTTGAGACAAGGAGAGGAATATTTTTACATCACACAGAAAGTGAATCATAAAGAGCTGAATCATTATTTTTGCGAAGAGGCATTAAATAATACAGAGTCTACCTAGAGAAGCGAGCATATCATGCAAATCTTCCTTGTCGATGAAACCATCTCTGTTCTGATCAATCATATTGAAGGCCTCTTTGAACTCCTGGATCTGTGATTGGTCAAACATGGCAAATACATTGGATGTTGCGCGCTGAGGGCGCTTCTTGGTGGTCTTGGTCTTTGCCTTTTTGCTTGACATGGTGGCTGTTTAATTCTGGAGTTAAGAAAGAAATAAAACAAAAAGAATACATAAAAAATACAAAGCAAAAAAAGAACCCACCCTAAAGTTAGTAAAAAAATCTACATTAAATAACTTAATAGAGGATTATTACTTCAAGTGAGTAGAAATAGGTACACATCTAAACTTTATTTTCCAAGTGACAATTGTCTGGGAAATTGCTTCGGGGGAAAAAAAGCAAAGTTTTAAAAGAATTAAACAAAATAGGCTGGTCTGGAAGAGTGAGTTATCTTAATTGATTGTTCAGTTATAGATCAAACTCCTTGTTCTACTCTTTCCCCTCAGTACAGTATTTGACTAGTCTTAAAAAATGAAACAGAGTAGAAATCATTCATGAATTTTCCCCTCAAATTTCATGAGACCAATTTTTATTAAGTGAGAATGAGTTTAAAATATACAACAAGAGCTAGCATTTATGGAGTACTTACTCTGTGCCAAGCACAGTTATGAAGGCATGGGGCTTCCCCAATAGAAAGGCTCCCAAGTTCATCTCTTACAAGGACTGTCCCCATTGAATCCCCATAGCAATCCTCTGCAGTAGGTATTCTTGCTATTGCAATTTTACTACCAACATAACATAGCCTTGCTGAGCCTCTGTTTCCTCATCAGTAAAACATGCTCTCTACCTCCATGCAAGTTAAGACTAAATGAGATAATGTCCATGAAGGGACTAGTACAGTCAGCATACAGTACATGTTCTTATTTTATTTTTTTGAGTCGGAGTCTCACTCTGTTACCCTGTTTGGATTGCAGTGGCACGCTCATGGCTACTGCAGCCACGACCTGCTGGGCTCAGGTGACCCTTCTACCTCAGCCTTCCAAGTAGCTGGAACCACAGGCATGCACCACCACGCCCGGCGAAGTTTTTTTGATTTATTGTAGACACGAAGTCTCTCCATGTTGCTCAGGTTGGTCTCGAACCCCTGAACTCAGGCAATTCTCTTGCTTCCACTTCCCAAAGTGCTGGGATTACAGGCGTGAGCCGCCAAGCCCAGTTACGGTACATGTTCAAAAGGCTTTCATCTAAGCTGGGCTCAGTGGCTTAGCCTGTAATCCCGCGTCTTTGGGAGGCTGAGGTGAGTGGCTTGCCTGAGCCCGTGGGTTCAAGACCCGCCTGGGCAACTTGGCAAGACCTCATCTCTATAATAAATCAAAAATTAGCCAGGAGTGGTAGCGCGCGCCTGTAGTTCCAGCTACTTGGAAGGCTGAGGCAGAAGGATCACCGGAGCCCAGCAGGTCGAGGCTGCAGTGGCCGGGAGTGGCCACTGCACTCCAGTCTGGGCAACAGAGTGAGACTCCAACTCAAAAAAAAACAAAACAAAAAACACAAAAGGCTCTCATCTTTAAAAATAGCCTCAACACCTCTTCCATCCTGCATCCCTTCTAGCTATGTCCTCATTTTCCCTTTCCCTTGACTAAACTTTCAGACAGTAGTCTAATACTGAACTGTCTCCATCTTTTCTTCTTCCCAATCACTCCTTGATTCTCTGTAATATGGCTTTGGTAGTAGCCTCCAACACTCTACCGAAAGCCATCAATAATTTAAATGTTAAGCAGAATGGACAATTTTCATTCCATTTTTTATTTGCAATTTTAAATACTATAAATAAATAAAATACAAAAATACTATCAGCTTTGGAGTTAGGAACCTGAGTTCAAATCTCAGCTGTTACTAGCTACATAAAACCTCTGAAAGTCCATGGGGCCATATCAGATCTGTGAGTACAATGGAGTTCTGCAGTCAAATTATCAAACCTTAGGTGGTCTTGGGACACCCAATCTTGCAACTGCTGTCAGAAGTGAGGGTGGTCTTGAGGACTGTTTCCTACCTCTGCAGTCCCACAGTGTGAAAGCAGATGACTAGCCAGGTCAGTGACCAAGCAAGGAGATTTTAAACCCAAGTCTCCGGGACTTCCGGTCTTTGAATTTTTATGCATATATTGTCTATTTCTCTTTCTTTAATCTCTAAAGAAAACCCCACTGGGCGTTTTGAAGCTTGGCTTAGTGGTGTAGTACTAAATAAAGTACACCAGGTTTACAGTCCTTCCTTTAATGTTCAAGCTCTTCCTGCCATATACATGTCCTGAATAAACATATTTTTTCTTTTTTCAGTAAACTTGTTGTTTGATCTTAGTTATACTGAAGGTTAAATTCAAGACAGAACGTGGTCCCCTAGCAAGGCACTTGACTATAGTTTAACTCTTCTTCACATACCAGAACTGTTAAAGTTTATTCTCATAATAAAAATTATGACTCCTTCTTCAACATAGAATATAGGTCAGAAAGTCTGAAGGTAAGAATTAGTTTTTCTCACCGAGTATAGTATCAGCAAATCATATTTGAAACAGAGTCATTTGGAAAAACTTCCCAAAGAGTGAATCTTTGTTTAAAAAAAAATGACCAATCAATTGCATCATGCTAACTCTAAGGCTCACCCAAAATACACTGTTTTAACATTTCTGAGACTTATTCTGAGTTCTCCAGGAAGCTGATGCCAAGACAGGAATAAACACACTAGGATTTTATTAGGGGAAATATCTGTGAGAAAGAATGGGGAGGCAGCCTGATCTGCTAGAAGAACTATCAGATGGTGGCAAGTCTGACTCCCAAGTAAAGAAAGCAGGGCAGGCATGTTGACGGATGCAAACTGAGAACAATTCACAAACTCGCCCTAATCAAAATGTTTCAAAGTAGATATAGGCTCAATGTAATAACACTATAATTTCTTTTTTTAAGTTTTTTTATTCATATACTTCAAGAACAATTAGTACATTTATATATGTATATGGTACCCATAAAAACTACACACACACATAATAAAATATCAGCTGAAAAATGAGGTAAACTTGCATCAAAACAATCTACCTGAAGGGAACTCTGGCCCCCAAACAAACTCCCACCCTCTCTTTCTCCTTACCTTCTGAAATAAGAATATTTTCTCCACATTCTCACTTCCCACTCGCTTTTCAGCCCACCACAATCTGGCTTTTTCTACTCTACTGCAACTGCTTTAATTGCCAAATCTGGTATAAATCTTTTTGGATCACTCAATCGTATTTGACACTGTTATACCTCTTTTCTTCGGGAACTCGGTAGCTCCTGGCCTGATGCTCAGTAATGGCAGCAGAAATGAACTGTCCCACACGGAAATGGAGTGCAAGGATCCCAATCTGGAAGTATACTCTAATGGGGGAAGCTGCTAAATATGATACTGGAAAGACTGGTTTGTGTAAGATGCTGTATTTGATTTACTCTGTCTCCTGTTTCTATGACTGGTCCTTCTCCACTTTCTTCTTAGATTGTTATCTCCACTCACTTACATATTCATACTTCCCCATAAACATGGCTTAAAGTTCTTTACACTCTGTTTTCCTTGGATGACCTCATTAACTCTTACAGTTCTGATGACACCTAAAAGTCTGAACCTCCTGGCCTGACATTTCCCTTGTGCTTCAGAATCAAACATCCAATTGCCTGTGAAGAACAACCATTGGATATCCCCACACACCTCCTAATCAACAAGTTCAAGACAGAATTAATTAACCTCCTCCTCCTGAACTTTCCCATCCTTGTTTTCTACCCACTCAGCAGAGCCAGAGACCTGGGCACCATCCTCCATAAATGGTGAATCAAGCCCTGTCTCTTAAATGTTTCTCTGATTTGCTCATCCTCCTCACTCCTCTGCCACCACCCTAAATTAGATCCTCATATTCCCTTGGGTAAAGAATTTCTATGGCCTCCTCCCTAGTCGCCTTGCCTCTTGGTTAAAAACTACCTTTCATATTCTAGTCAGAGGTATCTAAAAGCATGAACTCTTCTTTGGCTCTCCACTTCCTAAAGGATAAAGTACAAGTTCTTTTTTTTTTTTTTTTCAGCTGGTGTCTCACTCCATTGCCCAGGCTGGAGTGCAGTGGCATATTCACAGCACCCCAGCGTCGACCTGCTGGGCTCTGGCGATCTTTCTGCCTCAGCCTTCCAAGTAGCCAGAATTACAGGCACGCGCTACCACACCCAGCTAATTTTTTGATTTATTGTAGAGACGAGGTCTCGCCAAGTTGCCCGGGTTGGTCTTGAACCCGCAGGCTCAGGCAATCCACTTACCTCTGCCTCCCAAAGTGCTGGGATTACAGGCTGAGCCACCGAGACTGGCCAAAGTACAAGTTCTTAAGCAAGGCACACAACTCTTCCTTTGCCTGCTGAGAATGACCTTCCCAGCCTCAGTTCTAGCCATTCTCTGCTTTGTACTTTACTTCAGCAACACCAAACTGCCTGTATGTCCCCCAAGGCACCATGCAGTTTCTCCCTCTTTGTTCTTGCTATTTCTCTAGCCTTAAATTTCCTGATCCACTTCTCTGCCTTAGGATCAGAAAGAAAATTAAAGGTCTGCTCAACTTATAGCCATGTATTGAGTGACTTGTGCTAGGCACATTATATGTATTAAATGAAAACATGACCACCTGACAAATGAAGAAACTGAAGATCAAAGATATTAGACAATCTGCCCAAGTGGCAGAGCTAGGATTCAAATCCTACTTGTTTCTACCTATGTATTTTCTACTTTACACTAACTGCTCTTCTAGTGATTTTGAGTGTAATTACAAACATTTTAATGATACCAATATAATTCAACACTGATTTCTGAGCAGTTATGTTCCTCTAAATTCATATCCTAAACAAACTGACTTTTCAAATAAATTCAGACTATACTGGAGAAACCAATGTGCAGAAGAGAACTGCACAAGTGAGTAAAATATGAGTGGCATACCCTAGTTGGGTTTAACCAAGTGGCAATATATTCTACCAGTCATGGTTTTCATTTGGAACCTTTGCCTAGGACTCTCAAATAATGAATGTTGAACCTAGAAGTGTTAAAACAACAACAACAACAAAACCTAATGTTACCTTAAACTGTAGTTACAGACAGAAAAACTGAATGTCTGGGAGAGGAGCCCAGGCATCTGTACTTCTTAAAATGTACCGTGATTCCAATGCACACTGAAGGTTGAGGACCACTTGGATTACAGTACTAAGTTAACTACTTAGATCACACTGACTGTTTATGTCCCTTGTTTCCCTTAGTTTTTCAGTGTTGGTTACTGTGGCTTAACGGAGATGCTCGAGACCTGAATTCTAATTCCATTTCTGTCATTCACAGGTTGTATGACCTTTGGTCATTTGAGCTTTCCCGGGCCTCATTTTCTTCAACCATAAAATAGACGTGTTAAGTAGATCAGAAGTCATAACCTGACAGCTACCAAACTACATGCAATCTGCAGAGAGGTTCATTTATTCCCCCCAGTAATGACCTTTAGAATGCCTCTTTAAAAGACTGAATTAGTTTACCAACATTAAGAAAAAAAACTGGGTATTTCACATAAACTCTAAATTTGACATCGTAAACAATAAGGAATCACTTGACCAGCATCCCAAAACTCCTGTAGGTAATGAGTATTCAACAAAAAAATCCCCCAACTCCCTACATCTCCTTGTCCCAGCTGGCATTAGTTTGTGTTATCTGTCTGGCCACTGGCCACATTTAAACTTTGGCCATGGTGGTAGCCAGGTTCCAAGATGGTCCTTGACAATTCTCAGGCCTTTGTGTAGTTCCCTCCAACAGTGAAAAGGGTTGACCTGTGTAACCAATAAGATACTGTGAAATAATGAGGTCTGACTTTGTCACGATAGACACTGCAGCTTCTGCCCTGCTCTCTTGGGATCACTTAGTCTGTGGGAACCAGCACCAGGTCCTGAGGACACTTACACAGCCCTATGGAGAGGTCCATATTGCAGGCAACTGAGGCTTCCTGCCAACAACTTGCCATGAAAATCAGCTATCCTAATCCTTCAGATGACTAAAGCGCCAGCATGCAACCTCGTGAGAGACCCTAAGCCAGAACCACCCACAAGCTGCTCTGGTTCTGTCCCGCAAAAAAAAAAATTTTTTTAAGGTGATAAGTTTTAGAGTAATTTATTATACACCAATATAGCACTAATAAAGTCACTGTTTTCTTGACCAACTTAATGTTAAATTAGGACAATGCCTTTATTTCAGAATCATAGTCACAGAATTTTAGAATGCTCAAAGGGACCGTAGTCAAGTTTACATTGGATAGGGAATTTTCTATTTCTGGTTAGAAAATTTTAACTCCTTGTATTTAATTTCTGTGTAAGTTCTGTAAATTCTTCTTTTTTTTTTTTTTTTTTAGTTGGAGTCTCACTCCATTGCCCAGGCTGGAGTACAGTGGCACGCTCCCAGCCACCATATCCTCGACCTGCTGGGCTGCGGTGATCCTTCCGCCTCAGCCTTCCAAGTAGCCAGAACTACAGGTGCGCACTACCACTCCTGGCTAATTTTTGATTTATTGTAGAGATGAGGCCTGGGTGGGTCTCAAACCCGCAAGCTCAGGCAATCCACTCGCCTCGGCCTCCCAAAGTGCTGGGATTACAGGCTGAGCCACTGAGCCTGGCCGAGTTCCTCTTTTAACTGTGACAGTCATCCCTTCCTTAGCAGTCCCATCACCACCATCCTGCTCTTCTGGCTGAACTCCTCTGCTGATTTGCTAGTTCTTCTTGTTTCCTAATTGGAGTTCCCCTCAAAGCTCTGTCTCTGAATGTTTTTTTCTTAAGTAGTAGTTGAAAAACTGGTAATGAAAAGGTACCACTCAAAGATGAGGCAATTGAGGAGGGGTGAGGAGGAAGGAGGAGATGGTTTTGTGAGCAAAGAGATGATCAAGAATTCAAGTTTTAGCTAACCTACAGAAGAATGCTAGCAGAGATACCCAGAGGACAGGATGCTTTGGGGATCTTGTTTACCAAGGCTGATTTGTGAGCAGAGGCACAAGGTAAGGCCTTGAGAGTAGGTGAACTCACACAGAAAAGCATAGCTCCTTAGTTGGGCATGGTGGCGTTTGCCTGTAGTTCCAGCTACTTGGAAGGTGAGGCAGAAGGATCGCCTGAGCCCAGCAGGTC
>CAUYQG010128681.1:0-12094 GCA_963574415.1 Tarsius wallacei
GCCTCGACCTGCTGGGCTCTGGCGATCCTTCCGCCTCAGCCTTCCAAGTAGCTGGAACTACAGGCGCGCGCTACCACGCCCAGCTAATTTTTTGATTTATTGTAGAGATGAGGTCTTGCTTGCCCAGGCGGGTCTCGAACCCACGGGCTCAGGCAATTCACTCACCTCAGCCTCCCAAAGGCGTGGGATTATAGGCTGAGCCACCAAGCCCGGCTACTCTAGGTTTCTATAGTACCTCCTTTCACCACCAAACTGTAGATTGACTGCTAAGTCTATCCATATCCTCAGCATTCCAGCAAGAGTCAATATTGTGCTGCTCTAAATATCTCCAACTCTCTTCTTTAGGGCTTTCTCTTGGCCCAAGCCTGAGGGCCCTTCCTGTGGTGCTGGAAAACTGTTCTAAATTGCAGATGGTATTGATGGACATGGAAGATTGTTTGCATTAATGGTACCAATTCTTTGACACTCTCTGAATCTATGCCCTTTGCCCTATGACTTTGCAGTTTCTCTTGCTAAAGAGTAAGTGTCCATTTCCCCACTACTTAAATCTGGGCTTTATGTGATTTTCATTGGTCTAGAGGATATTAGCTGACTTGCTGTAAGCAGAGGCTTGTGCAAGTCCTTGTGCATTTCTGATTTCTCTGTTGTTCTTCTGTGATTACCCTGAGAACATGACCAGGCTAGCCTGCTGGAGAATGAGACAGATGGAGCGGCCGAGGCCTTTGTAGTCTAGTCAATAGTCATATGACCCCCGGGCTGTGAGAGAGAGCCTCCAGCTAAGATCAGCAGGCCCAACTAGCCAATCCACAGCTGGGCTGCAGATGCATGAGTGAGCTTAGCTGAGATCAAAAGAACCCACCCAGCTGACCTGCAGACTCATGAGCAGAATAAGTGGTTGTTATTTTAAGCTACTAAATTCTCCTTGAACTATCAGCCTGGAGGCTTAGTGATTCAGGCAGGAGAGGTTAGGTTCTTGACTTCTTTAGCAAGAAATGGGTTCGAGCATTAGGCATTGTTGAGAAGGGAGATTTTTCTAAATTCCTTTAGTTACTTTATCGCATAGCAAAAGCCAGTCTTCTTAGCGTTTCTCTTATTTAGTAAAGAAATTCACACTTGTGTCTATTTAAGTTTAGCCTCAAAGTTGGAATTGGGGAGGAGAATCTGACACAGGAGAAAGCCTATCTCTTCTGGGGAGATGTTTGAGGGACAAAGGTGAGTCAGAAAGAGGGAGAAACTGAAGTGGACAAAAAAAGCCCTTTGGCTGTGTAAGTCCTGATATTCTCTCTCATGAAAATGAGGTATACCATAAGAGGAGACTGTGCGGACATGAAGACACTACCATGTCATTGCCGTAAAGACACTTGCATCACTTCCTCCGAATACTCAACCGTCATTCTGAAAAGGAATGTTTGTGCATGTGCGCGCGCGCGTGTGTGTGTGTGTGTGTGTGTGTGTGTGAGATATGTATGTAAGTGGGCTTGGAGAACGCTGAAGATAACAGACTGAGGAGCTGGAGAGTGGCCCTCCTAGGGGAAGAGAAGGGATTACGGTCAGGAAGGGCATGTGAGAGCTTTCTAGGGTGATGAAAATTTTCTATTTCTTGACTGGGTGGCCTTCATAGAGGTGTTCATGGCCATCTTTAGCATGCTGTCACGGTTGCAAAATGGCTTCCACACCTCCATGTGACATGTCTATGCCCCACACAGGATAAAACTGGATTTTCCTTTTTTTTTTTTTTTTTGAGTTGGAGTCTTACTCTTGTCACCCAGGCTGAAGTACAGCGGCACGCTCTTGGACACGCAGCCTCCACCTGCTGGGCTTAGGCGATCCTTCCGCCTCAGCCTTCCAAGTAGCTGGAACTACAGATGTACGCCGCCCGGCTAGTTTTTGAGATTTACTGTGGAGACGAGGTCTCACCAAGTTACCCAGGCTGGTCTTGAACTCCTGAGCTCAGGCAATCCTCTCGCCTCGGCCTCCCAAAGTGCTGGGATTACAGGCTGAGCTACCATGTCCGGCCAAAGCTGGATCTTTTAAAGGGCTTCCCTGGAGGTCATAGCCAGCAAATTCTATTTATAACTCATTGACCAGGATTGAGTCTCATGACCACAGCCTATTGCAAAGGAATCTAGAGAGGTCAGTATTTTATTTATTTATTTTTGAGTACATGTGAAGATTTGCTACGTAAGTAAATTGCGTGCAGGTGAGGTTTGGCCGTCTAGTGAGCCCTCTCTCCCCATGATAATGGACATGGTATCCAATGGGTGGTTGTGTGCCCCCTTCTCCCTTCCCCTGCTAGTAGCACCCAGCGTTTATTGTTCCTGCCTTTTTCCTTGTGTGCCCAATGTTTAGGGCCCACTTATGAGTGAGAACATACGGTATTCTGTGTTTTGTTTCTGTGATCGTTTGCTTAGAATGATGGTCTCCAACTGCGTCCATGCTGCAGAGGACATGATTTTGTTTCTTTATGGTCATGTAGTATTCCATTGTGTATATGTACCACATTTTCTTTATCCAGTCCATTTTTGATGGGCGTCTGGGTTGGTTCTGTGTTTTTGCCATCGTAAATAGTGCTGCAGTGAACATATGTGTGCAGGTGTCTTTTTGGTGGAGCAATTTATGCTTCTCTGAGTATATTCCCTGAAGTGATATTGCAGAATCATATGTTTGCTCAATTTTTAGGTCTTTGAGGAAACACCACACTGCTTCCCACAAAGATTGAATTAGCTTACATTCCCACCAACAGTGTAGAAGCAGCCCCTTTTCTCTGCAGCCTTGCCAGCACCTGTTGTTTTCTCACTCTTTAATGATAGTCGTCCTGGAGGGCAGTATTTTTAAGTAGACACAATATCAACCTAAACAAACATAGGGTTCTATTAGTCAGGAAAAAGGAGTGAACAGATTTTAGGTAGGCATACAAGTTAGGGTGATGCTAGCTGCTTTAACAATGCAACTCTAGAAACTCAATGGCTTAGTACAATAGAATTTTATTTCCAGACACTAAAAGTCCAATGTGGGTGTTCCTGGTCAATGATCAGCCTTCCATTGTGTTGCTCTGCCCTCCTCTAGGGCAGATGGGAAGAAAGGGTAGAGAAAGTACACAGTGTCTTAGCTGCTGTGGCCTCAAAGGACACATATCACTCCTCTTCACATTCCATCGGTGAGAAATCATCACACGGCTCCATCTAGAAGCAAGTAGTTCTGGGAAACGTTCCTGCCTGGGCCTCTGCTTCCAGTGACAACTGTATACCTGGAAAATAACATGCCACCCCCCCATTTATTATTTTTACTTGCCTATATTGCGTGAAGTGGGTAACTTACCAAAAAAACCTTTTATTAAAGCACAGTAGGCCTTGCTGGGTGGCTCCTCCTGTCATCCCAGAACTTTGGGAGGCCGAGGTGAGTGGATTGCCTAAGCCCACGGGTTTGAGACCCACCTGGGCAACTTGGCGAGACCTCATCTCTACAATAAATCAAAAATTAGCCGGGCATGGTAGCACGCACGTGTAGTTCCGACTACTTGGAAGGCTGAGGTGGAAGGATCACGGGAGCCCAGCAGGTCGAGGCTGTGGTGGCTGGGAGTGTACCACTGCACTCCAGTCTGGGTGACAGAGTGAGACTCCAACTCAAAAATAAATAAATAAATAAAGAAATGAATAAATAAATAAATAAATAAATAAAATAAAGCACAGTATACAATCAGAAAGATGCTTATATCCTAAACATATAGCCCAATGCATTTTTACAAACTTAATACACCTATGTGACCAGCATTCTAATCTAGAAACAGAACATACTCAGCACCCCAGAATCCCCTTTGGGAAGGATAAATTTTTGATGTGTAGTGAGCTATTACCACAGCAGACAATCAGCAGTGTCTGTCACAGTCATTAACAGCAGGAAATTTATATTTTCAATTTATCTATGTTACTTATTAAGTGCCCTATCAATCACTAGTGCCATTTGGTGGCTGAGTTTGATGAGAGTTTAAGCAAACAACTCCACGTGTAACCAACCATAGACCAGGATACTGTTACATCTGATTTGTCGAATTGCTTGTGGTCTGTTGCCTACTTACAAGGGTGCGGGTGATGGAAATCACCCTTGCCGAGCAATGATGCTGTGAATATTTTCAGTTTTGCCTGGTAGAAGAGAGTGTTTTTTGGTTTTAAGTAATTTGGCAATGTTTAGTTTAATAGATCCTACAAATAAAATGCCCAAAGCAAAATATTTCTGCTTAAAATATAGCTGAGATTATGAGTATATTTGTACTGTAGAGTTTACATAACTGTGAATGAGACAGACAAGTATACAGGAGCTAGCCAAGTGTTTCACGTGCTTGTATTAGTCTGGGAGGGTCTTTATCATGGTTCAGATGGATAAGGTCTAGTTTTGATGAGATTCTTGAACATACAAATGGTGGAATGGGCACCATTTTTGCTTTTGCTGGAGTGGCTTTTTTTCTGGGGGGGGCGATAGGACAAGATCTTGCTCTGCCACGCAGGCAGGAGCACAGTGGTCGGATCGTAGCTCACCACTACCTCGAGCTCCTGGGCTCAAGTGATTCTCCTGTCTCAGCCTCCTGAGTAGCTAGGGCTATAGGTGAATACCACCATGCCTGGCTAATTTAAGAAAAAAATTTTTTTTTTGTAGAGACAAGATCTCGCTATGTTGATCAGACTGGTCTCAAATTTCTGACTTCAATTGATCCTCTTGCCTCAGCCTCCCAAAATGCTGGGATTATAGATGTGAACCACCATGCCCAGCCTGGAATGGCCTTTGATCACTAAAAGTTGTCATAGCGGCAATGTGATAGGGACAGAGTAATGGTTATGATCATTGATTGGCGTTGGCATCAGAAATATCTGAATTGAATAACTGACTTAGCTACATTTTGGCTGCATTTACTAGGCAAATGACCTAACATATCTTAGCTTCCTCCTGTCTTCTGGAATTGTTGTAGGCTTGTTACTGCAGCTCAGACGTTGGTCGGGGTTACACTAGACCCTGTTCCTACTAGTTCGATGAAAATAGCTTGAACTCTGTTTTGTGGGAAGTCGGTTGCCCCGTCTTATGAACGGGGTCTTCCCATGCCTACCATCTCTGCATACCTACCCCACCACGCATGCCCCCCCCCCATGTGCTGCCCTGTGCGTGCCGTCTCACGCACATACACCTCGCAGGCCATCTTATTCATTTCACCCCAAAGCTCTTCTGTATTAGCTATGCTAAAGGTTTGGGAGGCAGAGGCATTTTCAATTCATGAACAGAAACAACTAAAAATTGAGTATTTGAGGCCAGGCTCGGTGGTTCAGCCTGTAACCCCAGCACTTTGGGAGGCTGAAGCGAGTGGACTGCCTGAGCCCGCGGGTTAGAGACCAGCCCGGGCAACTTGGCGAGACCACGTCTCTACAGTGAATCAAAAAATCAGCTGGGCCTGGTAGTGCACACCTGTAGTTCTGGCTACTTGGAAGGCTGAGGAGGCAGGATTGCCGGAGTCCAGCAGGTCAACGCTGGGGTGACCGTGAGTGTGTCACTGCCCTCCTGCCTGGGTGATGGAGTGAGACTCCAACTCAAAAAAAAAAAAAAGAGTATTTGACATCTCTGTACTTAGAAAGAGCTTTGCTCGTGTCTGCACCTCTGGTTCCAGCTGCTATAAAAGTTGCTTTGTAAGGCTATCTGTCTGGTTGTGTAGTTTGTGCACTGCACAAAAGATTCTGCAAAGGGTGGTGAGTGAGGGTAAAATCCAACCTGTGGTCTACTTGTCAAGCTGTGAGCCCCAGTGAAGAGCGATGTCGACCTAGAGGTGGACCTTGTCTCTAATTAATCCACCCAGATGGGGCATTTTCATCTAAGTCACGCAAGGGCCATGCTGTTTGGTCACTTCCTTTCCTCTTTCCCCTCTGCCCTTGATATCCAAGGAGCCATAAAGCAAATTCCTTCCATACGTCCATATTCCCTTAGCTTGAACATTTATTTTCTGAATTCAGAAATTTTCAGAATGTAGAAAGGTACACATACCCTGTGTTATGTAACAATTCCAGCAGGGTCTGGTGAAACACTCTGTAATTAAACACATTAATATTTTCCTGGCAAAACGGATGAATATTCACAGTAAGTTTGATGAGGAAAGCCTATAAATAGTTGGGTTTTGCCGGCGAATGAGTTCAAGTCAGGTCAGGGTTTACTGCTGTTGAGTTTTGAAAAAACTTTCAGTTTTTAGAGCCTTTTGGGTTTCAGACTCAGGGATTGTGGACCTGCATTTTCTTATACAGTGCCACTGGGGCCTCTTCAGCTCCTACACAAAAATTGAGTTTGGGGTTCCCTTCTGCCCATCCAAAACTGTGTTATAAATTTGAAATGAGCTCTTATGAAAGTCTGACTGTCTGGATTAGATTTTCAGATCAGTAGGTCCCAAACTCATTAGAATTATCTGAGGAGCTCTTAATAATTCTAGTACCAAGATCTACCCAAGACCAATGAAATCAGAATGCCTGGGGCATGAGAGCCACCCCCCCCCCCCCAAAGATGATACCAACGTGAAGCAAAGTTTGGGAATTTCCAGCTTCGGGAAAAAGGGGAAACCATTTGGAAGGATGCTGGGGGTATGTCTCCTAATCACAGAAAGGGCTGAGCTGATGTTGAAACAAGGGACTTAAAAATTACCTTCTGCATCTGGTCTCTAGTCTAGAGGTGAATTGGGTTGGGATACCATAAGCCTTCTGCGCTGGGGCCAGGGACCGACCTGGGCCTTGCCGTGAGGCAGTAGGTTACTCTAGCAAACTTGGCCTGGAACACTACACAATAAGACTCTGACGGCCAAGTTCCCACTAGCCAGGAAAACACACTGAGCCTTCCTGCCCCTCTTACCTCCGTCCTGCCTCTGGGTCAATTCGGCTTCTTTTTTTTTTTTTGAGTTGAAGTCTTACTCTGTCCCCCAGACTGGAGTGCAGTGGTTGCTCCCGGCCACTGCAGCCTCAACCTGCTGGGCTCCAGCAATCCTTCCGCCTCAGCCTTCCAAGTAGCAGGAACTACAGGCGCGCGCTACCACGCCCGGCTAATTTTTTGATTTATTGTAGAGCTGAGGTCTCGCCAAGTTGGCCAGGTGGGTCTCGAACCCGCGGGCTCAGGCAATCCACTCACCTCAGCCTCCCAAAGTGCTGGGATTACAGGCTGAGCCACCGAACCCGGCTAAATTCAGCTTCTTAACCGTTGAGTTTCTTCTCTTATTGATGTCGTTTGGATGTCTGTCCTCTCCAAATCTCATGCCGAAATATAGGCCCCAGTGTTGGAGGTGGGGTCCAGTGGGAGGTGTTTGGGTCATGGGGGCAGATCCCTCTGAATGGGTTGGTGCTTTTCTTGCAGTGACGAGGGAGCTCTCGCTCTATTCATTCCTGGAGAGCTGGTTGTTTAAAAGAGCCTGGCCTTTCCTCCTTGCTCTCTTGCTTCCGTTCTCGCCATGTGACACACCTGCTCCTCATTCCACCATGACTGTAAGCTTCCTGAAGCCGCCCCAGAAGTCCAGCAGGGGTGGGCACTGTGTAGAACTGTGAACTAAAATAAACCTTTTTTCTTTATAAATGACCCAGCCTCAGGTATTTCTTTATAGCAGTACAAAACAGACTAACACACTTATTATCACCTCTGTGGAACCCCTTTGCCCTGGAAGATAGAGCTGGGCTTCTTTGTTTTACTTTTGCATCAGAGCTTATAACCTTGTCTTTCACTTTGGATTCTTTTTTTTTTTAACATTAGAAAATATAGTTTATTTAGAAAGTAAATTAGAGAGAGAGGGAGGGAGAGAAAAAGAAAGAAAGAGGAGATGCACCTTCCCAAGGTAGGGAAGGTGGCCAAATCTTAAGAAACATGACGACAGCCATAGCTCAAAAAGCACATGTCCATACCATAGCTTAGCATGGCAATAGCCTACTTTGGATTCCTTTTTTTTTTTTTTTTTTTAGTTGGAGTCTTACTCCATAACCCAGGCTGGAGTGCAGTGGCATGCTCACCACCACCCCAGCATCGACCTGCTGGCCTCTGGCGATCCTTCTGCCTCAGCCTTCCAAGTAGCTGGAACTATAGGCGTGCACTACCATGCCCGGCTTATTTTTTGATTTATTGTAGAGATGAGGTCTCACCAAGTTGCCCAGGCTGGCCTTTGATCTGCAGGCTCAGGCAATCCACTTACCTCAGCCTCCAAAAGTGCTGGGGTTACAGGCTGAGCCACCAAGCCTGGCCGACTTTGGATTCTTTATGGCACTCATCCCACCTGCTCAGGTTTTGGTTCCTAGGTCTTCACTCCAGCATCGTCTATTTGGCTGACATCCCAGAAATCACTCTGAAAGTCCCTTGTACACAGACAGCATACAAGTGTCAAAACCATCCAGGTTGCTGAAAGCCAGACCAGCAGTTAGGGGTAGGGGACCCCAAAATATATAGTGCAAGGAAAAGCAAGGGAGGAGTTGCATGATATATTTTGAGTTATTGTTCAGCAAATATTCAGTCCCTTTTCCCTCAATTTCCCATTCTGTTGATATGGGGCTTGGCAGTGTGACATTAGCAGATATGACAGAAACAGAGGCCTTACATGCACTGGTACTTGGGCAAGCTTTCTTAGGCTCCAGCGATCCACTAGAAGAAAGAATGCCAAGATGTTTGCTGCCTCTTCTGCCTGGGGCTCAGATGGAAGAGACACATTATAACATATCTGAGCACAACCCATGGCCTGGAGCCAAGCCAGATGATCTTCAGTGAACTTCCCAGCAGACCCAGGGGACTGTGAGGGAGAAAGATACACATTTGTTGTAGCCACTGAGTTTCGAGATATTTTGTTACGTGGCATCACTGTGGCAATAGCTGACTAATGCAGAAAGAAATTAAGGGAGGATTCAAAGGCCATTCCTGTTTCATCAGGGAAGTCTTCTTTGCATTTCAGTTTGGACTAACGGCTGATCCTCCAGTGTAACTAGCTTAAAGCTGACAGGTAATGGCAGGCAAGCCACACCGAGCTACTAATGAGTACATCAGCTCTAGATGAGGTTGGAGGTGTAGGGGACAGCACGGCAGTCAACCCTTGATGTCACAGGGGATTAGTTCCAGGCCCCCATGGATACCAAAATTTGCACATATTCAAGTCCTGAAGTTGGCCCTTCACAGCTCACCTGTACAAAAAGTTAGCCCTTTGTGTCCATGTGTTTTTCATCCTGCAAATACCGCATTTTTGATTCATCGTTGGTCACAGGTGCGGGAGCTGCAGATACAAAGTGTCAACGGCATTTATTGAAAAAAATCCAAGTGTAAGTAGACCCGTGAAGTTCAAATCTGTGTTGTTTAGGGATCAACTGTAATTTTGTTCTATATTCAGAAATTGTTTTACTTATTTTATTTTTTTCTCCTTTTATTTTATTTGTTTAATTGGCATATAATAACTGTACATACTTATGGAGTACATAGTGATGTTTTGATACATACAATGTGTAGTGATCAGTCCAGGGTAATAAGCATATCTGTCATCTCCAACATTGAT
Organism: Tarsius wallacei; assembly: GCA_963574415.1. Lineage (NCBI taxonomy): Eukaryota > Metazoa > Chordata > Mammalia > Primates > Tarsiidae > Tarsius > Tarsius wallacei. The sequence continues at coordinate 9,524 of CAUYQG010128681.1, forward strand.
CGTTTCTTTGTGTTGGGAACATTTGATATCCTCTTTCCACCTCCTTGAAACAGTATAACGTATTATTGTTAGCTGGAGTCATCCTATAGTGGAATAGAACACTGGAACTTATTCTTCCTATTTAGCTGTACTTTTGTATCCTTTACTGAATCTTCTCTGTCCCCCTTTTTCAGAATTTTTAAAATTTTGAGTCAGAGTCTCACTCCATCCCCCAGGCTGGAGTGCAGTGGCACGCTCACAGCCACCCCAGCGTCAACCCACTGGGCTTAGGTGATCCTCCCGCCTCAGCCTTCCAAATAGCCAGAACTACAGGCACGTGCCACCATGCCTAGCTAATTTATTATTATTATTTATTGTAGAGATGGGGTCTTGCACAGTTGCCCAGACAGTTCTCAAACCCATGGGCTCAGGCAATCCCCTCACCTCGGCCTCCCAAAGGACTGGGATTACAGGCTTGAGCTACCGGGCCTGGCCATACGTGGAAATGAATCCAGGTAATATGGAGCATTTATAGGTAACCACATAACAGTTTGATCTTGTCGTAGGCCCTGGAAAGCAGATAGTCTGGACCAGAAATCAATCAGAATCAGTCACATCTCAGAAATACTCCCCACCCCCTCCCCACCTCATAATTGTCCCCAGTCGTCTCATCCTCACTTTGGAGTGTTAGAGAATGACCTAAAGTGTAGTTGTGCCTTTTATGTTTGTCTTTATAGAAAAGCAAGTCTGACCTTGACCTCCAGGTACAAGAACAATAAATTTTTTAAAAGATTTAACTCAAACAGAATCGCATATGCACTCCAATCTCCTTCCTCTTCTTCTTTTTTTTAAAAATCCTCCTTAAAAGAAATTGTCTTCCTTCCACACAGGAAAAGGAATGCATTGTTTAATTCAACATTAAAATACTGAATATGCAGATACAATTTTTCTTAATTAAATTCCACTATGTTATGTAGTATGAAGGATAATTTGGACTACATTAGATGTAGGTATTCATAAATAAAAGGATTCTTATAGCCAAAGAAGTCAGGGAAATGGGTTAAACAACATTGAATAGTTTTTTTTTTACTGCAGGACTTTTCAGAGCTTTTGCTAAGTCAGTGGACATTTTTTTCTCTCTCACGATCATCTCTTGGGAGTAATGTGGAAAATACTTTAGGGAATGTCGTATTAGGCACCTATCTGAGTTTGTAATAATCTCTTCGATGATTGTCCAAGGTCAGCCCTGATGCAATAGCAGTGATGTGTTCCCTCCTGGAATGGAGATCTTGGTTAGACACTGCTTGGTGTCCTAGATCTGAGGTCATCTCTTAATCAATGGCCATGTCTTTCCTCTTTCTTTCCTGGGACTACTCTTTAGAATGCAAGGAATGAGTCTGGTGAGCTTGTTAAGTCTAGGTATTTATAAATATGTAAATATTTCATCGATGCCGCCTTCCTCTGTACAGTGCCAGCTCCCCTGTGAAGGTGTTTGCACTGACAGAGCTCAAATCCACGGGCACCCCCACATCTGTCACTGTCTTTTTCCTGGAATTTAATTGGCAAGCGTGACTCGCGGGACCTGATTTGTTAGCATTCTGGGAAGGACTCCCTCTCTAGGGGTCCAAGTTCCCAGTGACTGATTTCTCCCTGTGGTTGACAACAGGGGTTTCTAAGCTGAAATCCCTCACACAGGGACTGCCAAGCCCCACATCTGACCCCAGTGGTATCTCAGGACTCTGACTCTTGTTCTACCGTGTGAGAGTCTGGGTACTTTTAATTTGAGTTCCCTACCCTGATGTTTCTTTCACCGCTAGGACAGTGTTCTTTCTTCTAAAGACAGAAAAGCTTTCTGGGGCTAAGACAGAGGACGTATTAGTGGAGGAGATAAAGAGAAAAATTACAGGAAAAATTTTCCATCAGAAATTGGATATCCACTAAGGTAAAAGAAACACCATTAAAAAAAAGTTTTTACCTCTTTCTTCCACGGCCAAGTGAATCAGACTTGATCATTCCAGTTACTTAGCACTTTTTAATGCATGTCGAGACCAAGGAGCTTAGAAATGAGAATTCCTGGTAGCTTTGCGAGAAAATGATTAGGATAAAAAAAAAAATCACTCACTTAAAAAGGAGAGCTCTGAAGAATACACTGATGTCAGACTGTGATCTTTTATTACAGGCTAGAATTTTTCATGACTTTGGTCCCAGCATTTGAAGGAGGTTTGTATTGATGCAAATCCAACTTCCAGACCACATTTTGCATTTAGTCGTCTTTGCTTGAAACCAAAGTTAATTGTGTGGAATTTCGCATTTTGAGCTTTACTTTTTATTTTTATTTTTTTGAGTCAGAGTCTTATTGTTGCCCGGGCTGGAGTGCAGTGGAATGCTCGTGGTCACTGCAGCCTCGACCCACTGGACTCAGGTGATCCTTCTGCTTCAGCCTTCCAAGTAGCTGGAACTACAGGCGCACACCACCATGTCCGGGATAATTTTTTGATTTATTGAAGAGATGATGTCTCGCCATGTTGTCCAGGCTGGTCTCAATCCCCTGGCAATCCTCAGACAATCCTCTGGCCTCAGCCTCCCAAAGTG
>CAUYQG010128682.1:0-13518 GCA_963574415.1 Tarsius wallacei
CCCAGGCGGGTCTCGAGCCCGTGGGCTCAGGCAATCCACTCAGCCTCCCAAAGCGGGGGATTACAGGCTGAGCCACCGAGTCTGGTTCAAAATTACTCTTAATCAAGGTAGGTCATAACAACTAGAACCGTTCTCCCCCAAAGCAAACCATAACACCTAGGAAGGTCACTCTCTTTTTCTTTCTCCCTTGAAGACTCTCATTCCAGATGTCCGGCTCCATACCCAAGGGAGAAGAAATACTGCACAGAGACCAAGAAGAATTTGGACAGGTTTTGCTGGGTTTTACCCTCACACTATTAACATTAAATAACACCCTTTCATCCAATCTTTCTACACGGCTGTCTGTTCTTCATCAAACCTAAACATAAAATTACTAGTCAATTTTCCCTGGGTCTTTGGCTCTTCACTTCTGAAGTCTCCAGTGTCATATGAAAGTTTGATTTAATAAATTTCTGATGCATTCCTTTTGTTAACCTATCTTTGGTTATAAGAGTGTCAGCCAAGACCTATTGCAGATTTGTATTTGACATTAAAGTATACTTTTTAAAAAATGTTCATTATTTTCTATTTTCCTAAGTTGTATTTGCCAAAGGGACTAATGAGTTCTGAAAACTGGATAATGTACTTTATATTATTTATATAACAGAACTATGCTGAATTAGAAAATAAATCATGTTTTCTTTAAATTAATTTCCTAGGTCCTAGGTCAAGCTTGCATGAGAGAAAGAGTTTAATAAATATTTATTGAAGAAATAGATGAATAAATGAAAAAAGTTTTATTAAACAGGATTAAGTACTTGTTTAAACATGTCCTTTAAAATAAATTATAGTAGAGCTAGATTACTGCACTAAAACAAGTAAGGTTAGCATAGATCATTCTAAATTTATATCCTAGATTGGCTACAAGAGCCACAGGAAAGTTAAATTCTCTGCATTTAATTCTTCCTTTGGAAAATTGTCATAGGAATTTGTATCTTGCCTAGTTATTGTGTGGTTTTCAGATAATGAATGTAATGTAACTAACATATAGTAGGAAAGAAAATTTAGTAGAAAGTATAATTATTTAGAAAATAATTTTGATATAACAAAGCCTTTGTTTTAAATAATGCTTTATTAGATATAATTTACCTAGCATGCAATTAGCTAAAGTATACAACTTAATGTTTTTTAGTTTTTTCTGAGTTATAAAACACTTTCACTTCAATTATTTTTACAATATTTTTATCATCCCTCTCAAAAAACCCTAGCCATTAGCAGTCACTCTCCCTCCATCTCCCTCAGCCCTCACAGCTCTAGGAAATTCTATATATGTAATATATATGTAGTATATTATATATACTATATATATTGTAATATACAATATGTGCTCTTTTGTGATAGTCTAATGTCTATCACTGAACATAATGTTTTCAAGGTTCACCCAGGTTGTATGTATGTATGTATTATGTAGTATGGATTAGTGCTTAATTTGATTTTATATGATCAAATAGTATTTTATTGTATGAATATACCACATTTTATTTATTCCTCCACTAGTTGACATATATTCAGGTTGATTTCTTTTTTTTGGGCTATTAATAATGTCGCTATGAACATTTGTGTACATGTTTTTGTCTGGACTTTTGTTTTCAGTTCTCTTGGATGCGTACATATGAGGCAAATCCCTAGATCATAAGATAATTCCATGTTTAAACTTAGAGAACTGTCAAATGTTTTCCAAAGCAGTTGCACAATTTTACATTTCTGCCAGCAATATATGAGGGCTTTGATTTCTTCACATCCTCCCCAACACTTGTTATTATCTCAGTTTCAGTTCTAGTAGTTAAGAAGTGGTATCTCATGGTGATTTTTGATTTGCATTTTTCTAGTAGTCAATTGCTTATTACCAAACTTTAATTGTTTTAGTGTTTCCTTAGCTGTAACTTGATTCAGAGTCCACTTGCCAAAATGTTGTCTGTTACAAATAAAGTCAGTTCCCTCAGGAGATTCTTCATAGTGCTGTGTTAACATGGCACGACTGAGGTAGAACTTCTATCCTATTACTATCAGCTAAGTGGAGGAAGAGCATCCCAAACATCTCAACTGTTCATTCCTGGAATAGAACTTCTGCAACCCAGAGCTCGGGTGGATGAGGGACACCGGTGGTGTTACAGGAGTTTGGATTCCACTGTCAGCTTAACCCAGCAACTTCGGGTTCTCGTCCCACAACACGGAAGATTAAGGTATGTGAACACCAAAAGGATCAGTGAACGAAGGTGCTTATTAAGCAAAAAAGTTCTCCAGAAAAAGAGAAGGGGTCCCAAATGGGTAAATGGTGGTAAGAGTTTGCTTGTAGTTTTTATCTTATCTTTTCTGGGCATGTTTCTCTCATTTACATCTCATCTTCCCCTTACTTCCCGAGACCCAATTTTTATTGTGTATGCTGTCCTTGACCAAGGTTAACCCATCTTGAATATTACCCATAAGTACCACAGAAAAACCCACGTAGGGGAGTTAAACATCAATGCAAATGCTATGCTGATATTATAATTAGCCAAAGTCAAGTTAGGACATTTGTTAAGTTGCTGTGCCTGCATGTAAGCAGCAAGAATTCCCTTTTAGCAATACATCCTGTGTTGAGAAGATGTTCTTAACAACATTAACCACGTTTGCAACCAACAATTTTATAATGGAGGTGGTGCAGTGGGCATTGCTTCAAGTCTTAAGACCCTTCCTCTCTATCTGTCTAACCAGATTCTGACTGTCTCCCCTCTCAATGGCCTGCTCCTTTGGGGATATACTCTAGCCCTTGACTAGGAACATGGGAAAAAGGAGCAATCTTCTTGGCGACATCAACCCAGTGTGAGGCATTAGCCACGCTGACTTGAGGGGTGATGGAGGGCGCTGGTCATATCTCAAATACCATGAACTATCGCTGTCCTTGTGGAGATTTAAATTTTCTAGAATGTAGTTGTTCTTTGCTGTATTGCTCTAGGACAGTTTCCAGATTTTAAATGACCTGTTTTTCTACTTCTCACCAGTTTTTGTCGTTTCACTGGAAAGCAGATGAACATTGAACAAAAGACATTTTCCAAGCTTGGATTTTTTTTTTTTCTCCATCAAAGAATACATCATTAAAATAATTAAAGCCACTACAATCTATTAGCAGAGGGAATCCATTTTTATAAAATTTTACTGTATAATGTAAGATATAGTTTTAAAGTTCATAAATATTGTTTGACTAAATAATTCATAAAAATAAAAACCAGAGTAATCACTACTTAAGATAAAATGTAAAATGGTATATTAGCTAAAGCTCTGGAATTATACTAATAAAATTTTGATAGAGTATGGGAGTATGGTAGAAAGTATATCTTGGTTTATTTTGTGTTTTTTATCTTGTTTTAAAAGATTTTTTTAAAATAACAGAAACAATGATTTAAAATAAAAATGTTTACTTGCATGTTCAGCTGACACACAGAGTTTGAAAGTCATGACTCCTGTCATTATAACAAGAAAAATCCACAAAAAATGAATAGAAAATAAATGACTCTCTTGAAAACTGACATACACTGAAATCTGGGAGACAGGGACATACAGCAAGATGGTGGCAATTGATATCTGCTTATTTGGTGCAGAAATGTCTGGAGTTATAGACTAACTGATATGTTGATGAGTTTTTAATATAACAACAAAATGCTGCTTCTAAAAGATGAAAAGTCATTGAGTAGGATTTTTAAATTTTTTTTATTTATTTATCTTTTTTTTTTTTTTTTGGTAAATTAAAACTTCTGCCCTTGGAATTGCATTGTTAGTAGAATAAAGTAAGGCCCAGACAAATTGAAAATATTTCCAAGTTGCTTATCTGGTAAATGATTGTGCCCAAAATATACCCAAAACTCTTAAACATCAAAAATTAAAAATAAGTTAAAAATATTCAAGTTAAAAATTAGAAAAATATTTTTCCAGAAACTTCACCAGAGAAAATCTACACATATCAAACAAGCATATAAAAAGATGCTCATCATCATTTGTTACCAGAAAAATGCAAATTAAAACAACGATGAGGAACAACTACACATCTCTTAAAATAGCAACAACAAATAAAGGAAACACCAAAAACTGACAATAGTTATTAATATCAAAGAAACAGAACCACAGAAACATTCTAAACACATTTTCAGGAAAACAGTTAGATTGTTACAGATACTTATTAGCAATACCAAATGTTTCTTAGCTCTCCGTGATTGACACTCACTATCCTAAATGCTTTATATACAATGATTACTTTACATCTGTACCCAAACTCTATACGGTAAGTACTGTATCATTTTCCCTGCTTAACAGATGAGAAAAATGAAGGACAGAAAGTTTAGGTAATTTCTCAGTTCAATTTGAATTTTAATGTATACCCCACAAAAGATTTTACTCTATATTTCACTCAAGCACTCTGACTCCAGAGTCTATGCTTTTAAGAATTATGATACACAGCCTTTCTGTGACATTCTTGAATTTATAATAAATACCTTGAAAAGTAGTAGGCCTTCAGAAAGTAGTAGTTTTTCTTATTATTCACTTTCCAGTGACACTTTACTATTTAGTAGTATTTAGTGTTTTAATTTATAAAATATTTCATATATTTATATATGTTGTCTATTCAACACCTTTATTTAGATCAGCTGTACCTATAAAACCTCTTCAAACTTATTTGCATTTTGAGCTTTATAAAATTTTGCAGGTAAACCCTTTTTCACTTAAAGAAAGCATAAACTTAGTGTATATTTTTGAGTAACATAAGTCCCCCACAGTACTTAAACCAGGCTTGTACTTCTCTACAGAGTAACAATGATGACTTATGTAATTTGAATGATGGGACAAAGGATTTGCCAATTGCTTTACTTTACATTGACATCCCACTGAAGTCATGCAAATTTATGGGACTGACTATCAATGAAGAATGATTCAAGTGCTAAACATAGGTCACATATTGGATACTTTATGAGGATCTATCCTATGCAGATATATGCCAAGAGCCTTAAATTATCCACTACTTTTATGCAAGGTTCAAAACAAAGGAAATATGCACAGTATCTTAAATTATTAAGTGCTCACACCATTCAAAGTATTATTTTCTGACTTCATAATTTGTGTTACTATTCACTATGTTTTTCATAAGCATCCTTTTAGCCCTGAAATGACCATATAACAGTCATTCAATGTTTTTGAAACAAAATTACTCTATAGATTGATAAACTATTTGCATATTTTGTCATAGCTTGTAAGAAAGGGCAGTTTGATGCAGCAAGAAAGAAATCACATTACAACTTTACCTGCTACTTTTAAAGCTGAACCACTCAAGGGTGATGGAGAAAGACAAAATCTCTGTCTGCAAGAATCTTCATGCCACATTCAGCCCTTGGCCTGTTTTGTTTGTTTTTAGTTCTTAAGCTAAGAATGTGCTTAAAATTTGTAAACCAGGTAAATCACAGAGCCGTTTATACACATTTGGCCAAGTGAATTTTACATTAAATGATCATTATTACCAATAAATTTCCTTGTAATGGTTAGAAAAGGAAGCTTGCAGCCTGTGCTTTGACACTGGACAGGCACACGAAGGGATTATCCACAGGATGAACATAGTGGAAAAGCAGCAACAATCACTGAAAAAGTGTCCCCAACTCTATAAAAAAGAGAATAACTACAGTTGCTAAAGGTCAATTTTTCTCATAAAATTTTATGAAGATATTATATTTACTGCATTATGTGCAGTAGAAATCATCTCCCTGATAGATCTCTGTTAAGAGGTTCAGAAGATTCTTGGGAAGATGATGGCAAAGCTAGTCAGACTAAGCGAGTCCCAGCGTGGTGAGTGAATGTATGGAAATTTTTGTGTACATGTCGGTGAGTAAGTGGGCATGTGAGAGGCTGAGTGAGCAGTGACTCTGGAGAAAGTGCCCAGGGTTCTCCTAGTGAAGTCGCTGGTGCCACAGCTGTTCTGCTTGGTCCCTAGCACTTCCCAGAGCACAGAAACCAAGTGCCATTTTTATTTAATTCATAAAAACCCTTCTGGAGAAGAAGCTGCCTGGAGTGACTGCTGACTCCAGGCTCTGACTCACCACTGTAGTACCTGGATGGACAGTGGCAGCAAGGACTGTGGAGGGAGCACAGTGAGGGAGCCCAGAGGCAGAGTCCCACTGGAGAAGATGAAACAAGCACCCATTTACAATCTTGAAAACTGGGCAGGAAAATGCTCCAGCTTGATTGCCTTGGATCAACAGACCTGACCCGATCTGATCTATGTGACCGATGGATTAACTACTCAGGGGTTGACCATGACCCAGAAGGAATATCCTGAAATCACAAACTCCAGAGGGACAGGATGAGTGCTGGGTCTCAGGCATCCTATCCTCTACCCTGATTCAGCCTCATGACAAAGGGTATGGCCATGAAAGGACAAGAAAGACTTCAAAAGAGATCAGTGGTGAGTCTGGAGCTGACCTAACTCCCTGCTCCCCAGCAATCCTTTCAACATCAGATACACATGACTGGGACACGACTGGGGCAGAGCCTCAATAGCAGAACTCCACTCCAGAAAAGCCTAGCTGGGGTGCCCCCCGCCCCCACCAGTACCTGAGGAAGAGACAATCCCACATCTCCCCACTGGAGAGTATCCCCTGACCATACAAGAGTGGGAGGGGAGGACTGAAGCCCAACCCACCCTCACTGCCCTCTCCTTCTTCCCTGAGCTGGACAGCAGTGGGCAACTGAGAGGAACAGCAAAAGAATCTTCCACAAGAAGGAAGGGTTTTTATTTGTTGTGTGTTTGTCATTTAAATTTTTAAATACTTTTTCTTTTGTTTATGAATGTGTCTGTGAGGGTTCGATCTGCATTCCACTCACCCCCTTTTTTCTTCTTTTATTTTTTCTTCTTTTTTCTTTCTTCTTTTTTTTTTGTTTATGTATATGTGTTAATGAAGGATTGTTTATCTCTCAGTTTTTTGTTTGTTTGTTTTTGCTTTTTTTGATCTTTTTTTAGTTTAATATATGTGTGATTTGAATTTATTTTTTTATTCTCTCTTTTTCTTCTTTCATTTTGGGGTATGTGTATGTGTGTGTGTATGTTTGGCTTTCCTGTTTTTTGTTGCTGTTTTTTGTTTTCTCTTGCTTTGCTGCTATTCCAGTTAGTTTTGGGGTGTGTGTGCGTGTGTGTGTGTTTAATTGCTTTTATTTTGGTTTGTGCTCTTGTTGTTCTATTTTTTACTTTTCATTTTTATATTTTTAATTTTATACTTCTAATTTTATTCTACTTTTCTCGTTACTCTTGTTGTATCTAGGACTAAGGGGGTAGACACATGTACCCACTGCATTGTTATATAGAGTGGTGGTGGGGAGTGGGTCTCAGAGAACCCATACCATGATCAGTGAATGTTGTTATTTGTAAATAGTTTCTATTCAACTCTCAAAACTACAAGATACAGCAAAACTTCCTACCTGCTGCCCTGTTTCAAAATAGAACAAATTCAGAGCCCTGATCAGGAAAGAATGGAGGGCTGAGGAAATATCAGAAATAAAACCTCTCCCACTGCCACTGAATAATGGAACTAAAGAGAAAAGAAAGAGAACAGTTCACAAATAAGGAAAAAAATCAATGGAAGAACACAGGTAATTCCCAGTGTTACAAAGAGAAAATGCTTGAAAAACCATACCTCAAAGCTCAAACAATGGAAGTCATCACTGATTGACCCCAGAAAAAAACAGGGATTAGAGAATGGATAGAAAGAGTTAGTAAGACTCAAGAAAGACAAGATGCAACACTTAAAGAATTTGTAACAGAGAATTTGGCCATAAAAAATTTCATCCAGGAGATAAATAACAAGATGACAAGCATGGAAAGCAGAATTAGTCAAGCAAAAGAAAGAATCTCAGATCTTGAAGACCAAAACATGGAATAAACGTGATCATAAAACACATATGAAAAAAACTTAGAAAGAAATAAGAAAGCCTACAAGAGATGTGTGATTATGTCAAGGGGCTGAACCTATGCCTGATTGGTATCCCAGAAGAAGAAAGGGAAATGGAGACCAACTTGGAGCAAGTATTCCAGGAGGTTATCCAAGAAAACTTTCCCCATCTCACCAGAGATGTGACCATCCGAACACAAGAGATATAGAGAACGCTTGCAAGACATCAAATGAGAAGATCAACCTCTAGACATATAGTTATTTGCCCACACAAAGTAGGCACAAAAGAAAAAGTTCTAATGGCAGCTAAAGAGAAAGGTCAGATTACCTATGAGGGAAAATCAATCAGAATAGCAGCAGACCTATAGGCAGAAACACTACAGGCTAGAATGAACTGGAGTCCTCAAAGGTAAATAATTTTAACTAAGAATTTCCTACCCAGTCAAGCTCAGCTTCATCAGTGATGGAGAATTAAAATTCTTCCCAGACATCAACTCCCTAAGAGATTATCCAGCTCTATAGGAGATGCTTTAAAAGGCATTAAGCACAGAAGAAATAAAAAAATAAGAATGACCACACACTTCCCAAGAGAATGGCAGAACACAGAATCAACAGAGACTACATCATGACTACAAATTTGAAAACACATGTACATCAGCCCCAAAGCTAAAAGAAAACAAAGAAAAAAACTTTATGTAAGAACCTCATGATGGGGATCAGCAATCACATTTCAATAATCAGCCTGAATGTGAATGGACTGAATGCACCACTGAAAAGACACAGAATGGCAAACTGGATAAAAAAGTGTGACCCAATAATTTTCTGCATCTAGGAAACTCATCTCACCACAAGAGACACACACAGACTCAAAGTTAGAGATGGAAAATGAGTTTCCAGCTGAATTTATCATAAAAGAAGGCAGGAGTCACAATGTTAAAATCAGACAAAACAACTTTTATGCTATCAAATATTAAAAGATATGGAAGGATACTACATAATGATAAAAGATTCAATCCATTAACCAGAAATATCCATTCTAAACATATAAGCAACCTACACAGGAGCACCAGCATTTACACAGAAATTACTATGTAACTGAAAAAAGATATTGATTTTGATACTATTCTAGTTAGGGACTTTAATACCCCACTAACAACCCTAGATATATCATCAAAGCAAAAAATCAACATAGAGGTCCGGAACCTCAACTTGATGTGCAACCAAATGGACTTGATAGATATCTACAGAATACTCCTCCCAACAACCACAGACTATACATTCTACTCATCACCACATGAAACGCACTCCAATATCAATTACATCCTCGGCCATAAATCAAGCATAAATAAATTCCATAACATTAAAATACTGCCATGCACCTTCTCAGACCACAGTGGAATAAACATAAATATTAACACCAACAAAATTCTCCCCAAATCCAGAAAGACATGGACACTAAACATATAATGCTAAATGACCACTGGATTAGCACAGAAATCAAAACAGAAATTAAAGATTTCTGGAAATAAATGAAAACAAAGAAATGTCCTACCAAAACCTCTGGAATACCATGAAAACAGTTCTAAGGAAAATTTTTATCTCTATGAATATGCATCAAGAAAATGAAAAGATCACAATTAACAAACTAACAAATCACCTAAGGGAGCTGGAAAGACAAGACTACCAAAACCCTAACTTTAGCAGAAGAATCCAGATCACCAAAGTAAAAAGCCCAAATATGGACACAGAAGACAAAAATACCATAGAAAAAAACCAACAAAACAAAAAACTGGTTCCTTGAAAGAATAAACATAATTAATGGACCCCCTCACCAGAATGATCAAAAGAGAAAAAGAAAGAAAAAGTCCATATAAACACAATCAAAAATGCAAAAGATCAAATCACAGTCATTCCAAAGACATACAAAAGATTATCAGAGACTACTATGCACACATGTATGGAAATAATCTTGATAACCTAAATGAAATGGAGGACTTTCTGATATTGCACAACCTCAAAGGTTGAAAAAAGTAGACAATGAGACACTAAATGGAACAATAACAGTTCAGGAATTTTACTCTATCTTAAGATAACTACTGACCAAAAAAGTCCTGAACCAGATGTCTTTCCTGTGGAATTCTACAAAACGTACAAGGAGGAGCTGACACCAATTCTACTGAATGTATTCCAGGCAATTGAGAAAGATGGAATTCTCCCCAAATCATTTTACAAAGCTAAAATCACACTGATACCCAGATTGGGTAAAGATCCAACAAAAAAAGAGAGCTACAGGCCAATATCCTGAGTGAATATAGATGCAAGGATTCTCAACAAGATTCTGGCATATTGAACCCAGCAACGCACCTCAAAAAATCATCCAACATGACAAAGTAGACCTCATCTCTAGGATGCAGGGACCGGTTCAACATCTGCAAGACCATAAATGAATTAATTATATAAACAGATGTAAAAACAAGAAACGTATGATTATATCATTAGACGAAGAAAAAGCTTTTGATAAAAAAACAGTAGCTCTTCCTGATAAAAACCCTCAAACACCTGGGCATAGAAGAAACATACCTCAAAATAGTAAGCTCCATCTACGATAAACACACAGTGAGCATACTGCTAAATGGACAAAAACTGTAAACATTTTCTGTGAAAACCTAAACAAGTCTGGCAACTCTCACCCCTGTTCTTCAACATTGTGTTGGACGTCTACCTAGAGCAATTAGATAAGAGTAGGAAACTAGGGGTATCCAAATAGGAAAAGAGGAAGTTCAGTTATCCCTCTTTGCTGACAATATGATTGTATACCTCAAAATCCCAAGAGAATCTGTCAAAAATCTGCTTTCATTGATAAAGGACTTTGGCAAATTCTCGGGGGTACAAAAGAAATGTGCAAAAGACAGTTGCATTCTTATACACCAACAAGAAGAAAACAGAGAACCAAATAAAAAGCACAGTCCCATTCACAATAGCCACACACACACAAAAAAACCTCAGCATCTTCCTAACCAGAGAAGTGAAAGTCCTTTACAATGAGAACCACAAAACACTGCTCAATGAAACCCATATAAATTTCTGTATTGTTATTTCCAAGTCTGAGAAGAATGATGTTGAAAATGAGAATACAGAAATTTATATGGAAACATAAATGACCACAAATAGCCAAAACAATCCTTAGCAAAAGACACAAAGCAGGAGGTATCAGACTTCCAGACTTCAAACTTTACTATAAGGCTACAGCAATCAAAACAGCCTGGTATTGGTACAAAAACAGGCACATGGACCAATGGAACAGGATAGAGATTCCAGAAGCAAAACCTCAATTTCTCAACCAACTCATCTTTGACAAAGACTCCAACAACAACCACTGGGGAGAGGAGAACCTATTCAGTAAATGGTGCTGGGAACACCAGCTGAACATATGCAGAAGATTGAAACAGGACCCCTGCCTAACACCATACACAAAAATTAACTCTAAATGGATCAAAGACCTAAACGTAAAACCTCAAACTGTAAGAACCTTAGAAAATGAAGGAGACACTCTTAAGAAAGTTGGAACTGGCAATCGATTCCTCATCAAAACCCAAAGTGCCCAGGCAATAAGAGATAAGATAGACAAGTAGGACCTCATTAAACTGACAAATTTCTGCAAAGCAAAAGAAACCATCAAGAGAGCAGGGAGACAGCCCACAGAATAAGAAAAAATATTTGCCAACTGTATATCTGACAAAGGTCTAAAATCTAGGATCTACAAGGAACTCAAATGCACCAAAAGGGAAAAAACAAACAGCCCCTTTAAAAAGTGGGCAAAAGACATGAAAAGACACTTCTCAAAAGAAGATATATGGGTAGCCAACAGACACATGAAAAAGTACTCAGCCTCACTCATCATTAGAGAAATGCAAATCAAAACCATATTGAGATACCACCTAACCCCTGTAAGAATGGTCATCATTAATAAAACAAACAACAACAGATGCTGGTGAGGATGTGGAGAAAAAGGAACGCTTCTACACAGCTGGTGGGAGTGCAGATTAGTACAACCTCTTTGGAGGACAGTGTGGCGATTTCTGAAAGAACCAGAAATTGACCTTCCATATGACCCAGAAATTCCCCTATTGGGAATATACCCGGTGGAACTCAAATAATTCTACAAAAAAGATACCTGCATGCATATATTTGTTGCAGGTCTATTCACAATAACAAAAACATGGAACCAACCATGTTGCCCATCGAAACTGGACTGGATTAAAAAAATTTGGTACATATACACAATGGAATATTATGCAGCCATAAAGAAGGACAAATATATGGACTTTGCAGCAACTTGGATGGATTTGGAGTCGATCATACTCAGTGATTTATCACAGAAACAAAGACCCGAGGTCCATATGTTCTCACTCATAAGGTGATCTTGAACAATTATAATGCTGTAAGAAAACGATTGGCCGTAGCGCAAAACTGTCAGGGGAAGTGGGGTGGGACTGGCTTTTGAGGGAAACTGCTAGGGAAGGAGGGGCATACTTCATCAACAAGGGTACCTGCATGATCAATGTTTGTATACCTAACCCTAAATTGTACTCCACATCTTCATAATAATTAAATTAATTTTAAAAAAAAGAAATCCAAAAGACACAAACAAATGGAAAAATATTCCATGCTCATAGATAGGAAGAATCAACATTGTTAAAATGTCCATCCTACCAAAGGCAATCTAGAGATTCAAGGCAATACCCATAAAATTACCAACATCATTCTTCTCAGATCTGGAAAGGACAGTACAGAAATCCATATGGAAACATAAATTACCATGAATAGACAAAACAATCCTTAGAAAAAGAAACAAATTGGGAGTTAACACACTTCCAGACTGTAAACTTTACTATAAGGCTACAGTAATCAAAACAGCCTGGAATTGGTACAAGAATTGGCATATGGACCAATGTAGGAGGATAGAGATCCTGGAATAAAAAGCTCAATTTCTCAACCACCTTATCTTTGACAAAGCCTTCAGCAACAACCACTGGGGAGAAGAGAACCTATTCAGTAAATAGTGCTGGAAAAACTGACTGACTTCATGCTGAAGATTGAAACATGACCCCTACCTATTACTATACACAAAAATCAACTCTAAATGAATCAAAGATCTAAATGTAAAACCTCAAACTATAAGAACCTTAGAAAATTCAGGAGACACCCTTATGGAAATTGGAACTGGCTACCAATTTCTGATCAAAACCCCAAGTGCCCAAGTAAGAGATAAGATAGAAAAGTGGGACCTCATCAAACTGAAAAGCTTTTGCAAAGCAAAAGAAACCATTAAGAGAGTGGGGAGATAGCCCACGAAATGGGAAAAAAATAGTTGCCAACTGTATATCTGACAAAGGTCTAACATCTCGGTTCTACAAGGAACTCAAGTGTGTAAAAGGAAAAAACAAACAGCTCCATTAAAAAGTGGGCAAAAAATATGATAGACACTTCTATAAAGAAGATATACAGGCA
Organism: Tarsius wallacei; assembly: GCA_963574415.1. Classification (NCBI taxonomy): domain Eukaryota; kingdom Metazoa; phylum Chordata; class Mammalia; order Primates; family Tarsiidae; genus Tarsius; species Tarsius wallacei. The sequence continues at coordinate 13,452 of CAUYQG010128682.1, forward strand.
GCCAACAGACATATGAGAGAGTGCTCAGCCTTATAAATCATCAGAGAAATGCAAATAAAAACCACAT
>CAUYQG010128686.1:0-12354 GCA_963574415.1 Tarsius wallacei
ATGCCAAGGTTTTATGTTTTTGATTTTGTTTTTGTTTTTTGTGGCTATTGTGAATGTAATAGTGCTTTTTATTTGGGTTTCTGTTTGTTTATTATCAGTGTATAGAAATGTGATTGTCTCTTGCACATTTATTTTATACCCTGAGACTTTGTCAAAGTCCTTTATCAGTGCAAGGAGGTTTTTGACAGATTCTCTTGGGTTTTTGAGGTATAGAATCATGTCATCTGCAAAGAGGGATAACTTGATTTCCTCTTTTCCTATTTGGATACCCCTGATCGTCTTCTCTTCTCTGATTGCTCTAGCTAAAACTATGTTGAACAGTAGGGGTGAGAATGGGCATCTTTGTCTTGTTCCAGTTTTCAGGGGAAATGGTTCCAATTTCTGTCTGTTTAGCAGTATGCTGGCTGTGGGTTTCTCGTAGATGGCTCTTACTATTTTGAGGTATATTCCATCTATGCCTAGATGTTTAGGGTTTTTATCAAAAAGTGATGCTAGATTTTATCAATAGCTTTTTCTGCATCTAATGATACAATCATGTGGTTTTTGTCTTTACGTCTCTTCTGTTGATGCATTATATTATGTTTATGTTCTTACGAATGTTGAACCAGCCTTTAATCCCAGGGATGAAGCCTACTTAGTCATGGTGGATGATTTTTGATATGTGTTGTTGAATCTGGTTTGCTAGGATCTTTTTGAGAATTTTAGCTTCTATGTTCATCAAGGATATGGACCTGCAGTTCTCTTTCTTTGTCGGATCTTTACTTGGCTTGGGTATCAATGTGATGTTAGCTTCATAAAATGATTTGGGGAGAATTCCATCTTTCTCAATCACCTGGTATACTTTCAATAGGATTGGTATCAATCAGTTCTTCCTTGTATGTTTTGTAGAATTCTGCTGGAAAGTCATCTGGTCCAGGGCCTTTTTTTTTTTTTTTTTGTAGGTAGTTTTCTTATGACATGGACAGTTTCCTGGATTATTATTGGTCTATTTAGGGTTTCAATTTCTTCTTGTTTCAACCTGGGGAGGTTGTGTGATGTCAAAGTCCTCCATTTCCTTTAGGTTTTCAAGTTTGTTTCCATACAAGTGTACATAGTAGTCTCTGATAATCTTTTGTATTTCTTCTGGGTCAATTGTGACTTCATCTTTTGTGTTTCTGATTGAGTTTATTTGGGCTCTTTCTCTCTTTTTCTTGGTTAATCTAGCTAGGGGACCATCGATCTTGTTTATCCTTTCAAAGAACCGGCTTTTTGCTTCATTGATTTTGTGTGTGTGTGTGTGTGTGTGTATTATCTTTTTGTCTTCTAACCTTGGATTTGGGCTTTTATTTTGGTAATCTGGATTCTTCTGCTGAAGTTAGGGTTTTGGTGATCTTGCTTTTCCAGCTTCCTTAGGTGACTTGTTAGACTGTTAATTTGTGACCTTTCCATTTTCTCCATGTGTGTTTGTAGAGATATGAATTCCCCTCTTACTACTATTTTCATGGCATCCCAGAGGTTTTGGTAAGATGTTTCTTCATTTTCATTTGTTTCCAGTATCTTTTAATCTCTACTTTGATTTCCATGTTGACCCAGGAGTTGCTTAGCATCGTGCTGTTTAGTGTCCATGTCTTTGTGGGGTCTGGGGGTAATTTTTTAAATTTATTGTAGAGGTGAGGTCTCACCAAGTTGCCCAGGCTGTTCTTGAACCCGTGGGCTCAGACAATTCCCTCACCTCAACCTCCCAAAGTGCTGGGATTATAGGTTTGAGCCACCACACCGAGCCCAGATTAGGTTTTAAACACCTCCATTTCACCATTACCTGCTGAGTAATGGTCCATGAAGATCAAAAGAGTTACAGTGTGAATAAAATACTGAGTCCTACTACACAGCTATTTTTATTGAGAACTTGCAGAAATGTGTGTTGACCAAAATTTACCATTTTTGAGAACCTACCATGTCCTAGATATTGTCAAATATTTTCTATGCATTATCTATTGTGATTCTCATATAGCACAATGAAGTAGGTATCATTATCTCCATTTTATGAATGATGAATGTGAACTTCTGGGAGATTAAATTATTATTGCCGGTTGGGTTCGGTGGCTCAGCCTGTAATCCCACGCTTTGGGAGGCTGAGATGAGTGGATTGCCTGAGCCCGCGGGTTTGAGACCCACCTGGGCAACTTGGCGAGACCTCATCTCTACAATAAATCAAAAAAATTAGCCGGGTGTGGTAGCACGCACCTGTAGTTCCAGCTACTTGGAAGGCTGAGGCGGAAGGATTGCCGGAGCCCAGCAGGTCGAGGCTGCGGTGGCCGGGAGCGGCCACTGCACTCCAGTCTGAGCGACAGAGTGAGACTCCAACTCAAAAAAAAAAATTATTATTGCCCCAATATACCATGGCTAGTAAGTAGCAGCAATAGAATTAATTAAATTCTAGTATGTTTATTAATAAAATTTAACCTTTTTACAACAAAAAAATGTGTTGACAAGGATGTTTTTATAATAGAAAAAACTGTATTTGTTTTGTAAACCCCTCTGCTGAGAAACAAGGAAAATTTCTCAGGATTGGCTTATAGAACTTTTTCACATAATCATTATATTCCTTCATTTACTTGTCTAATTAAATAACATCTACCATAACCAGGCCCTCTTCTAGACACAGGAGATACAAGATTGAGCAAACAGATGGGATCTCTGCCCGAGGAATTTTGTCACTGGAACAAATTCCTCCAAATCAACAATTAGCCAATGTTCTAAACAATGGTTCCTGAATTTTGCCTTTTCTCCAAACTCTAGTTAATGCTATACATTTCCTCCCAACCTCTCCTTCAGAAAAGTGATAAATCTTTTTTCAGAAGGAATAATTCCTATTGAGAATGTTTATAAGTTACAATAGTCACAGTAAGTTGTGTGTTCAGCAGAACTAGTGGTGTTAATTGAAATGGAACTCTGGCAACCTTCCCTGGGTATTTTTTGTGACTTCCAGATATGCTGGCAATGGCATCAAAGGAGGAAAAAGTCTCAACTGGGTAAACGCTTGTACCATTCAAAATCCACTGGAAAATAAGTGGAAAACTCTGGACAGCAGAGAGGGCCTGGAAACATAACTTAAGGAAGAAATTAAAATCAGAGATCATGATAATTTCTGACTCTTCTGGTTGTCATAAGACCATTAAAGACTTGGGGAGCAATGAATATACTCTGTGTCCTAGGATATATGCCCCTTGGACAGAACAAAAATCTCTAAAGTCTATGTCTCTTTTTTAATCCTCTATCATATTTATGGAGGAATCTACTTTCTATGGGAAGGGATTACCAAAATAAGGTCTTTCTGTGGAATCTACTAAGGAATTCTTCAGTGAAAGAGCATATGGTAATACTCTACTCTGAACCACAATGTACTTAGGGAAATTCAGCATAGATGCTTGAGCTTGGAGCAAACAATACTCTACTTGAGCCTACAGTAAAACTGAACTTCAGATTGACTTGGGATGACAAAAAATGAAATATTTTACCTAGAAGTGCTCAATGCTAGCTTCCTTTTAAGTTTGAGACTAAATTTCTCAGATGATCCAAAGGGATGTCTTAGTGCTAACATGGAAAGACAAACTGGACCTGGATCACTTTAACCATTGACTTGACAAAGGCAATAGTTCCATTACCCTCCATGGCTATGCATTCTACGTTAAGCTTCATGAAATTAATGCTATTTTTGTAGTCAAAATGATCAAATATCAGCCATTTCATGTGTTTCAATCTAATAGATGCTCTGAGAAACAACCTCAAAGATGAGGCAGTGCAGTGTATACGACTGTAGGAGTCAGGATTAACTGATCTATTGCAGCTGAAATGTTGCATGAGTTAAGCTATGTCTCTAAGCTAGGAGATAAATAACTCCCACAATGGAAACAAAATGTGCTGCAGTAATGTATTTCTTCAGTTTGGCCTCTTGGGTACGATTTCCCCATACCACAAGCATGGGCAGACAGTAGAAAGAACTGAGAGAGAGAGAGAGAATGAGAGAGAGGGAAAGGAGGAGGGGAGGATATAGAAAAAAGAAGAGGAAGGAAGGGGTACCTAGCTATAAAAGATGCAATATCCACTTGGAATACCTTCAACTGTTGGTACTTGAGCTTCTTCTGGACTAATGGTGGCTTAAAGTAACAAATATATGTATATTTTTTTCTGTCTCTCATACCAAGAAGTTCAAAGTAGGTGACCTGGAGTGTTGCATTTTTAATGCTTCCTTTCTAACTATGTTGGTTCTAACCCTGTAGGTCATAAAAAGAATTCAGCAGCTCCACCAGCACATTCATGCTCAAGGTAGAAAGCAGGAAAAACAGGCAGCACCAAAAATATCCATCCTTTTTTTCAGAAAAGCTAAAGTTTTTTAGACGTCCTCCACTTCACCACACTCCATGCAGAAATATGCTGCATCTCAATGACCAGAACTCTGTTACATGCGTGATGCTGAAGCAATGGTAATAATGAATGGTAATAATGCTAAATATAGCAGCTAGCAAGGTTGTGACAATGTTCAGTGAAGAAGCATTCCAGTATCCAATGACTAGCTTCGTGGGTTTTAAGAGGCAGTTGTGGCAGATGTGGAGGGAAACACACACACACACACACACACACACACACACACACACAAACTGACCATGTCTGGTCAATAGCAAGGCTGTTTGCTGAGAGGTCTTCATCTCAACATCAGTGGCTTTCTGAGTCCTGCATCACTGTTAGAGTGGGGTACTGATGAATGCTACAAGCCCAGGAGTGGCCTCCTGATCCCTCACCTTCCTGACTTTTGCAGAGACAGAAGCACCCTGGCAGGCTAGTGCAACAATCTTGTTCTGGGAGTGGTTCCTAAAGACACAGTCTAGTGCCTCCTCCTGCAATTCTCCGTGGTTTTGTAAACACTTAATTACATTTTTAAAATATCTTTCTGTTTATAATAGCTTGCATGGTTTCTGCTTCTTGCAACAGGGCTCTAAGTGATACAGAAGCCTGTTTTGTCACAGGTAGTGAGGTGGAAAGCAGGCTCTGTGGGGCCTCAGCCTCTGCCCAGGTCTGTCAAGAAGAAGCTAACAAGAACTAATTTCCTCAGCTGCCCTGAGCCTCCATGAGAGAACACATATTTACTTTCCAGGCACAGCTTTAATCACAAAGATCTGAATCTTTACAAGTGTCCGTGGGTCTGATATTGTTTCTTTCCTGAACAAATGAGACTTCTTTTGCATCCTCAGATTTCAGTTTTCCATTCTCTTTATTATTTTTTTCTTCCTGCTGTATAACAGGACCTAAGGACTAGCACACTGATGCATGAATACATCACAGGATATTCGGCTTCCAGAATTTATCATCATTTTTCAGAAGCTCTTTCTCTAAAGCAAAACTTGTTTGGGATTTATTAACAAATTTCTTCTCTCACAGAGTCACCTTTAACAAATAAAGACTATGGAGATAGACAGACACACAAAGATCCTTTGCTGCAACTGTGTGTTAACTGGGGTAAGCAATGCCTGGGTCATGACACAAAGCCTGACCTGAACCTCAAAACCATCAGAACACAAGCTTCCAGAGGTGAGGGGATGTGTATACTTACCACTGGTGCCCAGCACTTAGAGCAGTGCCCTAGACTAGTGGGTGGTCAATAAATAGGCCTCCAACATCATTCAGTCACCAAGGCAAAGTAACCTCACTCCCCCTATCTGCATGCTGCCCTTCTTCATCCTCTTAATTTGATGCATAAGGTATGCTGTAGATTCCCTCTGGGTAATATTAATACTGAAGAAAGTAAGGCTTAACCCAGGATTCACAGGGTCTTATTTCCTGCCTCTGGGCTTCACTACTTTCCAGGGTCAGTCTCTAGACTCTGTCAAAGCCTTAAATCCCACTGCTAAAAAAAAAAATAGTATTGCATTTTTCTTCTGAACAAAGAGAGGAAGAGTAAGGGATTGATTACCTCGGCAATTGCCCAGATTGCCAATTCTAACAGATACTTAAAGAGTACTAAAATGTAATGACATGGAAAAGATATAATATTTAAACAAAAAACTAAGTATCACATGTTCTCACTCATATAGTAGACCTTGATCATCTAACGTAATACCACAAGAACATGACTGACAGTGGTGGGAAACTATGGGGGGGCGATGGGATTAATGGTGGTAAATATCTGTCTGAGGATGGGGAGACACCTCTTATCATCAAGGGTGCCTGAATGAAGCATTTTTGTATACCTAACCCCTAACTGTACCCCACAATACGATAATAAAAAATAAAAAAAAGAAAAAGATATAATATTTAAAAAATTAGATTTGAAGAAATGTTTTTGAAGTCAACATAGGAAGCTGAGTGCTTTAGTGTGTGTTTGTGTGTGATGTGTAAGAGGGTAAGACTGCCAAAGAAGATGCTTAAGTCATAATAAATATTCTTTAAATAGCTGTATTAGATAGTAATTTAAAACACAAACATTTCTTGTGTCACAGACAGTGTTTGAGAGGTAGAAATTCAGGAGCAGCTTAGCTGGGTGGTCCTGATCAAAGGTATCTCACAAGGTTGCAGACAAGATGTCAGCTGGGCATGTGGTCATCTCAAAGCCTGATGGGCACTGATGGATCCACTTCCAAGATGGCCCACTCACAGTTGCTGGAAGATGCCTAAGTCCCTTGGTAATTCTTGGTAGAAAGTTGCAGTTTCTCACATGTTTCTGCATGTCCTTCTCTGAGCGACTCAAGAGCAAGTGAGAAAGCAAGCAGGAAATTGCAGTGCTTCTTATGACCCAGTTTGTAAAGTCACATTTTCACTTTTTTTCTATTCATTAAAAGCAAGTCACTAAGTACAGTCCACATTTAAAGGATGCTCCATCTCCTGAGGGAAGGAGTATCAACAAATTTTAGACACTTAAAACTACAACTCTTTGTAAAGGAAGATGGATCTGGTTAAATGCATGGTGTTTTTGCTATTGTGAATAGAGCTGCAACAAACATGTGTGTGCAGGTATCTTTTTGGTAGAAAGACTTGAGTTCATCTGGGTATATTCCCAATATGGGATTTCTGGGTCATATGGAAGATCAATTTCTAGTTCTTTCAGAAATCACCACACTGTCTTACCAAGAGGTTGCACTAGTTTGCATTCCCACCAGCAGTCATACTTAGTGATCTATCACAGAAACAAAGAACAGAGTACCATATGTTCTCACTCATAAGCGAATCTTGAGCAATTATCATAATATTATAAGAAAGGGATTGACAGTAGTAGGAAACTGCCAGGGAAGGGAGGGGCACAACTTATACCCCACATCTTTAAAATAAAGAAAAAACAAAACAAACAAAAAAATGCATGGTGTCTGCTAAATTCACCATGCGATGTTAGGGCTGTGGTGAAATATACAGAATATTGGAAGAAGTGTTCCTTCCTTTTTCTTCCTCAGTGGTGCCTAAATTTTCTTCTAAACAAATATTTGACAATTATTTAAAGACTGCTCCAGGTTTGTAAAAGAAAACATGCAAAGATTAAAGGACAAGGCAATTGGACAGTCCCCTCTGGCCTCCCTGTGACACATAGGAGAGAAAAAAAAAACACCAAGAAACTCTTCTGAAAGTCACAGCCCCAGGACTCTGGCCCATTTAAAAAGACAAAAACAAAAACAAAATATATTTAATCATAAGTTATATAACACTTCTCCCTTGTAATACCTTACTACCACATCAATAGAGCCACAGTATAATAACAGTGGATTGTAAGTGTGAGAGCTGCAAGACATGAATTCTACTTAAGAAGGAGTTTCTAGGAACACCCAAAGAAAACAGCAAGACAGAAGTGAGGACACTAGATGAAACTGAAGACTTTAACACCTAGAACTACAGCAAACAGTAAACACAGCTAACACTTAGCTAGATAAACTCATCTAAAACTTCACACTAAAGGAAGGATTTATCCCAATCCTTGTTGCCTAATACATCATTTCTGAATTACAAAAAGTTACAAGACATTCTAAAAGGTGACAGAAAAGTCTGTAGAGACAAAGAAATCATCAGGACCAGATACAGACAGGGCATAGATTTAGGAATTATCAGAAGACTGGAAATTTAAAATAACTACAATTAATACACTAAGTGTCCTAATGGAAAAAACTCATTGATTTTTTTCTTGACCTTGACCAGTCTACTGACAGGTCTATCAAACGCGTGCTTCATTTCTATTGAAACTTTTTAAAATTTCTAGCATTTCCTTTGGATTCTTTTTTATAGTTTCCATCTCTCTGATAACATTATTCTTCTGCACCTACATATTGTCTACTTTTCTCATCAGAATCCCTAGCATATTTTGTAGTTGGTTTCAGGTTACCTAACACCAGAGAGTCAAAATAGCAGAGCCAAAAACTGATATAACTTCAAGGAGAAATTGACAAGTCCATTATTATAGTCACAGTATTCAACATGACCCCACCCATTAGTAGTTGACAGATTCAGTAGTTGACAGGAAATCACTAAAAATAAAGTTGAACTGAATAGCAGCTGAATCAATAGGATCCAATTGACATATATCGAATATGTCACTTAACAATAGCAGAGTACACATCCTTCTCAGGCTTACATGAAGCATTTACCAAGATAGGTCACATTCTGGGCAATAAAACACAAATAAACATAGCTAAAATAATAAACATCGCCCAAAGTATGCTCTCAGATTTCAGTGATATCAAACTAGAAAAACAATAGCAGAAAGATAGCTGGAAAATTCCAAAATATGTGAAGACCAAATGACACATTTCAGCATAAAACATAGGTCATAGAAAACATCGTAAGATAAATTTTAAAATTTATTAACCAAATGAAAATAAAACTTATCAAAATGTGTGCAATGCAGAAAAGACAGTGCTTAGGAGAAAATTTGTAGCATAGAATGCATATATTAGCAAAGAAGAAAGTTCCAAAACCAATAATCTAGACTTCCACTTTGGTAAACTAGAAGAAAAACAATAAAAACCTAAAGCAAACAGAAGAAAAAAATAGAAATTAGAGCATAAATCGATAAAAATCAAAACAGAAAAAAAATAGAGAATTCAATGAAACTAAAAGTCAGTGATTTGAAAAGTGAAATAAGATTGGTAAGATTTAACAGGCTAAGAAAGAAAAAAGAGAGAAGTAACAAACTACTAATATCAGAAATTACTACTGATCTATGAATATTAATGTAGTAATAAGGGAGTGCTGTAAATGTCTCTATACTCACAAATTTAGTTACTTGGAAGAAATAGACAAATTGTTTTAAAAAACATAATCTACCAAAATGCACACAGGAAGAAATACATCACCTGAATAAGCATAGATCTATTAAAGAAATTGAATTGATAATAACTTTCCAAAAAAGAAAACACCAGGGATAGATGGTTTCAATTAGGAATTTAAGAAACAAACACTTGAGAAAGAAATTACACTAATTATCTATAATTACTTATGAAAATAGAAACAGCAGGCACACTCAATTTGGAAAAGAACATCTTTCTAAAATCTGTGAATATGATTATACTTAACAGTGAGAAACTAGTTGGTCTCCCCCTAAGATTGGGCAGAAAATGTTCCCTCTCTCCATTCCTTTTTAACATTGTAATGGGAGTCTTAACTAATGCAATAAGACAAGAAAAGGAAATAAAAGGTATATAAATTGGGAAAGAATAACCATAACTGTGCTTGTTAGCAGAAAACATGATTATTGTTGACCAAAAATAAAACCCTCCTGGAACCAATAAGCAATTATAGAAAGTTTGCAGGATACTAAACAAATGTATCCTGTAGGTTAATATACAATGAACAACTGGAATTAGAAATTCAAAAAAATTGAAATAGTTATAAACTAACAAAATATGTTCAAGATTCATGTGAGGAAAACTGCAAAACTCTGATTTTAAAAAAAATCAAAGAAGATCTAAATAAGCGGAGATATATTGTTCATTCCAACTTTATCTATAGATTTAAGGTAATCACAATCATATTAGCAAATTATTTGTTAATGTCAACAAACTGATTCTGAGGTCTGTATAAAAAGGAAAAAAGATCCTGAATCACCAATCCAATACAGAAGAACAATAAAATCATATGACTAATACTATTCAATTTTAAGACTTTCATCAAAATGATGTTGTATAAACAAATGAGTCAAAAGAAAGAAACAGAGAGTCCAGAAATAGACCTATGCATATACAGTAACTCTTTTTGACAAAAGAGCAAAGGCAGTTGAATGAAGAAAGAAGCATCTTTTCAACAAATGGTGCTGGAACAACTGGATATTCACATGCAGAAAAATGAATCAAGACACAGTTAACACAAAATGAATTATAGCTGTAAATGTAAAACAAAAAACTGTAAAATTTATTGAGGATAGCACAGAACTAGACTTTGAGTTTAATAATGACATTTTAGATAAAAATACCAAAAGTATAATAATTCATTAAAAAGTTGGTTAGATTTTATTAAATTTATTAAATTAAATTCTAAACTATATTTTTTTAAAGTTAAAAGCATCTGCTCTGTGAAAGACTGTGTTGAGTGAATGAAAAGCTAAGCCACAGATTAGAAGAAAATATTTATCTAATCAATCTAATCTAATATCTAATAAAAGATTTGTATCAAAAATATACAAAGAACTCTTAAAACTCAACAATAAGAAAATAAAAAATCCAATTAAAAATGTGCAAAAGATCTGAACAAACACTTCACCAAAGAAATATTCATAAGACAAGTAATCATATAAAAGATGTTTAACATCATATCTCACCAGAGAACTACAAATTAAAACAATGAGATACTACAACAGAGGTATTAAAATTGCTAAAATTAAAAAAAAAACTGGCAATACAAAATGCTGGTGACACTGTGAAACAACAGAAATGATCATCCATTGCAGGAGGAAATACAAAATTATGCAGCCACTTTACAATACATTTTGACAGTTTCTTAAAAAACAAAACATAATCTTACCACAAGACCTAACAATCATGCTCCTAGGCATGTTTTATGTAGACATAAGTTATCAACACAAATGAGTTGATAACTTATGTCTACACAAAAACCTGCATGTGAATGGTTATAGCAGTTCTATTCACAATTCCAAAGACAGAAGCAACCAAGATGTCTCTTAATAGATGAATGAATAAACAAACTGCGGTACATCCATACAAGGAAATAATGTTCAGTGATTTTTTAAAATGAACTACCAAGCCGTGAAAAGACCTCAGATAGATATTGCTGAGTGAAAGAAGCCTGTCTTAAAATACCACAAACAGTATGATTACAACTATATTAGATTCTGGAAAAAGCAATACTATAAAGATAATAAAAAGATGGTTGGTTGCTAGGAGTGGGGGAAAGGTGTAGAAGGAGAAATGAATAGGTAAAATGCAGGAGATTTTTAGACAATAAAACTATTTTGTATGATACTATGATAGTAGATACATTTGTCAAAACACATAGGTATGTACAAGACAAAGAGTAAGCCCTAATATAAACAGTGCACTTTAGTTAATAATGCTGTATCAGTATTGGCTTATCAACTGTAACAAATGCACCACAATAATGCAAGGTGCTAATAAGAAAAACTGTGCAGCAGAACTTTCTGTAATATCTTCTCAATTTACCTTTAAACCTAAAACTGTTCTAAAAATAATTTATATTAATTTAAATATATATATAATCATATGATAGCTGTTTAAAAGGCATTTAATAATATTTAACACTCATTCATGTTTTAAAACTTTGAAGGTTGTGGGGTGCCAGCCCCTGCAGGTTTTGGGGGTCCCTGGAAAGATGTGGCGGCATCGGCAATTCGAGGGATAGATATGAAAGAAAGAAAGAAAGAGGCTGAACTCCTGTCTAGTGCAGAAGCCGTTTAATGGAGCTTTCCATGCTCTTTTTATCCTAAATTTTCACAGGTTAGATCACAAGGTTTTCACGTGAACACAAAGCCAGGCAGATGAGGGGCACCCCCCACCCACTAGGTGTTTCCTCAGGCATGAGGAAGAATAAACCCAAGATTGTCTTACTCTTTCCTCATGCTTGGTTAATGTTTCTCAAAAGTGATCTTTCCCTGATGTCACAATGTTTCTAATAATCAATAGCTTTAAAATCCCTTACACACACAATACCTTATGCAATGACTAACTTATCTTAATAACTTTTTTATTTTATACTAATTAACACCAACCCCAGCTACTATGCTAAAGCTTTAACTGTATGGTTACTATGACAACTCTTAGCAAATACAGCTTAGACCGATCCCTAAAGAATGTGGCCCAGTCCAAAGATCATGCCGGGCTCTCTTCAGCACAGTATTCTATTCTGTGAAAGCAAATACCCTAAATAATCACT
>CAUYQG010128688.1:0-42086 GCA_963574415.1 Tarsius wallacei
TTTTTTTTTTTTTTTTTTTTGAGTTGGCGTCTCACTCCGTCGCCCAGACTGGAGTGCAGTGGCCGCTTCCGGCCACCGCAGCCTCGACCTGCTGGGCTCCGGCGATCCTTCCACCTCAGCCTTCCGAGTAGCTGGAACTACAGGCGCGCTCCACCACGCCCGGCTGATTTTTTGATTTATGTAGAGATGAGGTTTCGCCTGCCCAGGCGGGTCTCAAACCCACGGGCTCAGGCAATCCACTCACCTCAGCCACCCAAGGCGCGGGATTACAGGCTGAGCCACCGAGCCCGGCTTCCGAAATCACTCTTAATGGTAAAGTTTAATTTCACAAGTTGACCTTCACCAACTAAATTTGCTTATCTACTGCTGAGACGTGTTTAGCCTGGCTTTGTGGAGACCAGTACCTATATCTTATTATGGGAAGTAAGTACATAGCAAAATAAAGGATTGCTGTTTCCATGGAATTTAGATAATAAGGCAGATAAAATATCATGGTGTCCTATTCCTGGTCAATAACATAAATCGCTTATCAGTTAAGATTCAGTCTAAGAGTTGCTTTCTCGTACACTAGAGATGCTTCCATTCTCACTCTTCAATTCGGTATGGAGAAAACCCAGAAGCACAAGGGAGTCATAGTTACATGAACAAGCCTACGGAAAATATAATCCAAAATCCAATTAATAAAGTTTTAAATCACGCATTGTCAGAGAGACAAGTACTTCTCTGTTAATTTTTTCACCTCCAGAAATTGAAATATATATTTTTTAATGTAAGTAAAATAGAGGTTCTCTCTCAAAGAAACAAAAATCCAGAACAGGCCATTACAGATGAAAATAGCGGGGGACACCTTCTAGGAAAGAGGCCAAATGTGGAAGGTAATAGTTATATTCAGGCTGTGCAGAACCAATCAAACAGATTCCTTTCGGCAAGGCATTGGAAATCAATATCAGGAGCACATTATATATTATTCATGGTCATTCTGTATAACCGTGTTTAGCTATTTGATGAAATGTGTGTGTACAGTTACCTTCAATTTTGACCCCTGTTTTAGGCCCAAAAAGCTATGTTTAAGTGCCAATTTAGCATCTCTGTTTGAAGGCTCAATATGCCTCTCACACGGAAGAGTTAAAGAAATCAAAAATAAAAATAAAAAACTGGTGGCAATTTTTCTGGTTAGATAGGCCTACTTTCACTGCACCTAAAACCAAAGTTGCAATGCCACACTAAGGGTATATGTAATGACAAATTCCTATGCTGTCTCTTTCCTTCTTTTGCTTATGTTTGACCATGCTGCCCACCAACTTGCTGAAGTTATTCTTGAATCCATCATCATCTGAAATTATTTTATTGGTTTACATAATTGTTATATAATATTCATTTCCTTCTGAGTCATGTGTCCTGTATTATATCCTGCTTACATCACTGTGGCCTTTTTTTGTAACTTATTTTGAGCGTTTGGATGAAGAGTTTCAAGTTATAATGATGACTGAAGTTATTACAATGATAGTGCTGACACTGAAGGAAAGATTAAAGGAAAATTATACTAAGGTATTGAGGCAGGCTAGCTAGCTTAGGTGGGGGGGGTGGAAAATTACTGAAACAGAGATCAAGAGGTTAAAAACTTCCTGTGATTTGTAACTAACATGAAACTGGTTCAAACTTCCTGTGGCTTAAAGTTGACACAAACTTTCTATGGCTTGTAACTGACATGAAACACACACACACACACACACACACACACACACACACACACACACACAAGCTAGATAAAGAGCAGCACTCCTTCCTACCCTCAGTGAATCTCCCTCTTGAAAATCTTCTGTATTCTCCTCTCTCAAGAGTGTACTTTTGGTTCACATTAAAGCTCCTTCCTTTAGTTTCTTTGACTCTCCTTTGGATTCTTTCCTGCAACGGAGTCAAGAGCCTAGAAGATCGTACTTCCCCAGTAGAGACTTCCAATTCTCCAAGGAGTCAGCCATGGCAATGGTCTTGGCCTAATTGGGGAACTCCTCTCTCTCTCTCTCTCTCTCTCTCTCTCTCTCTCTTGCTGAGGTGATCTTCCCCAAGTTTTACTATGGTTTTGTATGCCTTCAAGACCTGTGGTTAAAGAAACAGAAGATAAGAATCAGTGGTTGGTTAAGGATTGGTAGTCATCAGCCAACTAAAATTCACAATAAAGACTAGCCAACAAATATAAGAATGGTTGTCTTCATCCCTGGATAGAGAATTTAACAGATTTGAGGAGAAAGGAAGGACATGTATAAATATAGGATTCCAGGAACATGTCTGTAACAATCAGATAGGCAAAATAAATTACACCAGTTATTTGAATGAAAGATACAATACAAATGTCTTGTTCAGCAAATTATGACGGCAAACACCAAAGTATCATGGGAGGGTATCATGGAGACCACACAACCGGCAGATGCTGCTATCCCTAGAATTGAGGGGAAAAAAAGGAACAGGCTGAAATTATTAAAGCAGAAATTTAAAGAAAGGATTTGTAAAGCTTGGCTTCTACTTCTGAAGAAGGTGCACTGCTTATCTGGAGCTGCTGTTGCTACGCAGAAAGAAGGTGGCATTGAAGTCCCTTCTCGGGAAAAGAACACGGGAAATTGTTTCTGCAGGTGGTTAACATTCAAAACTGTTCTCTTGCTGCTGTGAGAACTACCTGCTTCTGCTGGCGTGAGGGTGTGGCAAGCATGGCAATCATAGGATGTCCAAGCAAGTTAAAGCCAATAGAAAGCCAGCAGGGAAGGGAGGTCTTTTTTACTCGTTCTTCTATTGTTTTAAATTTATTTATTTATTAGAAAGATGTGGGGTACAATTCAGGATTATGTATACAAACATTGATCACGCAGGTACCTTTGTTGACAAGGTATGCCCCTCCCTCCCCTAGCTGTTTCCACCAACTGCCAGTCCCACCCCCTTCCCCTGACAGTTTTCTGCTACTGCCAATCTCTTTCTTATTGCATTATGTTTGTTCAAGGTCGCCTTATGAGTGAAAACATATGGAACTCAGTTCTTTGTTCTCTGTGATAAATCACTGAGTATGATCAACTCCAAATTCATCCAATTTGCTGTAAAGTCCTTATATTTGTCCTTCTTTAAGGCTGCATAATATTCCATTGCGTATATGTACCACATTTGTTTACCAGTCCAGCTTTGATGGGCAACATAGTTGTTTCCATGTTTTTGCTATTGTGAATAGTGCTTCAACAAACATGCGTATGTGGGTATCTTTTTTGTAGAATGATTTGAGTTCCTCTGGGTAGAAACTGACCTTCCATATGACCCTGTTTTTCTATTTTTGCAGCTTCCCTCTAGCACCGTCTACTGGCAGAGCCTCCCAGGGCTGCTGGCAAAAGGGAAAAGTGGATTGCAGCCTATCAGCCCAGCAACATAAGAATATAGAAGGGTGGGTTTGGAGCATGGGTAACACAATAAATTACTAAATGGCACGGCATCGGTAAAGGGATCTTGTTTAATCCTGGTTCACTTCAATCTCTCATTTTCAGACTCTTGTATCAATTCCATGCTAAATATGTGTGTAACCCCACCTATCCTGGTTATTTTCTATGATCTTTATACGTCATAGTGCTCTGATGATTAAAAAGGGTTAAAAGTAAACAATGTGACTTGTAGCCCTGGGCAAATAGCGTGAAAAGGTAAAAAAGACTGAAGATATCATATTGCCAAAGATATAATTCTTCATCTTCAACTTAACTTGTAAGGTAAGTTAGTACGTTAAGGTATTTTTGAGGGCCTTTTTATCTCCTGGTGATAGAATTGGCAATGTTTATTTATTTAATTTTGCTTTGGGCCTTTATGCAATTTCCAGATTCTCCACAACCACATATGACTTTTTACAAACAAAAAAATAAGTATTTGTACGAGAAAGAAAAAAGCGATAACAGTGGACAAAATTTGAAGTGACTATTAAGACATTTGCTATTTATAATATTTTGACATCATATAAATAAAAAATAGAAATATCTCAATACAAAAATGTACAAAGGACACAAATAGGCCAGTTACAGAACACAAATGGCTAATCTAAAAAAAAATAAAAAAACTGACTCAATCTCATGAGTAATCAAGGGAATGAAAACTCAGAAAAAGGACATACCAATTTTTGCCTGTCCTTTCAGTTGTCCTTGGATCTATAAATTTTGTAACCAGTTCTGGGTATTCTACTAGTATTATGTGTCTGTGTGTATACGTATGTATATGTGTGTAAATATATGTATATATACATTTATATACTATATATACACACAAAAGCATATATGTCACTTTATATATATTCTACATATACTTATCTATGTATTCTAATGCAATTACATATATCTCTTGTATATGGAAATTTTTAAACTACACTCTTTTCTTTAAAGTTTCCTTTTCCCTGATATTTTTGCCCCTTGGATTTGGCTTTCTTAATAGCTCTGAATTCCAGTTTTATCTCTTAAATCTAGTGAGTCATTTCTATTTAAAAATTGTCTTTTATATTTTTCTAACTGGTTAAATATAGCACTTTCTCATTCAATGTAAAGTCACGGCCAGAATATTTTTATTACTTATTTAACTTACTTATCCTTAGTTACAATTCTATGGACTTTGGCAAGGATGTTAATTATTTTAATATATAAATATAGATTAATAGTTTTGACCCATTTTTCTGCTTTCTTGTACTAAGTTTATAATTTCTAGGTTACCCAAAACTTTTTCTACACAATTCCCATGCTTCCTAACATAGCATCATTATAATGCAGTTCGTAAAGCATGATCATTAAAACCTCAATAGCTGAGATCAAATTCTAGGTTTCACATTTACTAGTTGTGCAATGTTGGGCAAAGGTTTTTATCTGTTGGTGACTGAGTTTTCTCTCTTGAAAAATGAAGATGATTATTATTAATAATAATGACATACTCTGGCCACAAACTTGTAAATATTAAATGATTTAATATATTTACAGTGGATGCACTATCTCATTGCCTGGCACACAATTACTCCCTGAATATCAGGTTTTATTATTATTATGATTATTAATCTGCTTTCAAGATTTTCAGATATTCCACAATACCAAAGAAGGTTTTCATTTTATTTGTTTTGCTTTGGGTTTTTTGTTTGTTTGTTTGTTTTTTTGTTTTGAGTCGGAGTCTCACTCTGTCATCTAGGCTGGAGCAGTGTCACACTTACAGCTACCGAAGCCTTCTGCTTCAGCCTTCCAGGTAAATGGAACCACAAACACACGCCACTGTCCCTGGCTATTTTTTAAGATGTGCTGTAGAGATGAAGTCTCGCCAAATTGCTCAGGCTGATCTTGAACCCCTGGGCTCAAGCAATCCCCTCGCCTCCCCCTCCAAAAGTGCTAGAGTTTCAGGCTTACGCCACTGCACCAGGCTCCAAATATTTTAGTACCTCCATTATTTCAGTTAACTATCAGCTCTCATTTCTTTATTTCTTATGTCATTTTCTTTTTCTTTTCCTTTTTTCTTTTTTGCTAATTTTATCTCTTCCTCTAAAAGACAGACAAGCTTATTTGACAAGAATTACCAGATAATTTCTATCATTTGGTTGTCTTAATTAACTATGTTATAAAAAAGGATTCTCCTGTGACTAAGTATAATCTCTTTTTTATTTTATTCTGAATTTTCGTCCTCAATGGATATATTTGTGTGTGTATCTAATCAGATATATATACAGTTATTTTATTAGGATATTTTTCTTCAGTTTTCTCTAATGCTGTGCTGCTTACTACTAAGTTTTGTAGTTAGGGAAACATATTGACATATGAAAGTTTCACAAGCAAGTGGTGAACAAAAAGATCAACTCTACTAATAGTGCATATGAAAGCAACCACTGTCATAAAATGGGTACAAAAAAGAACAGAAAAGTATGTATCTCACACGTTTTAAAGACTATAGCAATACAGAGCACCAAGAGTGACAGAAGCCATAGAGGAGACCCTTCCATTATGCCTTGAGTAAGATATAAATATAATCATCACCCGTAGACCAATATACGGCACACTATATACTATAGCATTAGAAAAGTAAAGTGCTTTTAGTTCAACTTTTGGTCACTTTACCCTACCTACAACCAAAGGTAACAAAAATCACCAGATTATTATCTTAGTCAAGAAGAATCTTTCTTGTGAATTAAGGTTAGTTGAAATGTCAAATAAATTAAATGACAATAAAGGGCATATTTACTCAATATAAAGATGCCCAAAAGGTTTTATACATTTAGCCACTGACTTCTTGAATTTTAAGAAAGTATTAACTAGATTTTGAGGGTCAATTATTTGCTAAAAGAACTATTAGGGAATCTTGCTTCCTTATCCTTGCATGTAAAATAAATAACCAGTATTATTGTTTTTACATTCTACAAGAAATTATACATTTTATCTTTTAAGAAAAAGGCATTGAATCATAGTAGCATAATGCAGAAAATTATTTTAAGTATAATGAATGTATCTTTGATAAATAATTGGAACGAATTTTGTATTCACATATATCTTCAACTAGAGATATATGTATGGCATTAATAATGCAGTGTTTTAGTAAATTGGAATTTATTAATGAATTGGTAAAAATAATACAATATACATGAGTTCAAACCATTGTCTTCTTAAATTTCATAAAATGGAAAGTCTCAGATAATTAATGGTCTACCGTTAATTATGTTTTTTTCCTACCCCTCGGATCTGTAGTTTTAACTTTCATTTTTTCCTTTTGTAAGATATTTTGTTTTGAGGGCCACCTGCAACCATCTTCATTTGGATGTGATTAACTGCCATCCATCCCAAGCTACTTGCTTATAAGATTGATGACTTTGTTCCACAGTTTTCACTTTGCATTCAGCTTCTCCCCTACACTTCCATGATGTATGTTGAGTTAAGAGCCTATCTTCATACTCTTCCCCTTTTCGCAAGTAAATTGACGAGTAGAGGACAGCAGGGATGAACGGGGACAAAACCTTCTCTTCTGAGACTTGTTTATCGGCAGCAGATGATTTTGTTTCAGTGTGCATGGAACAAATGTTTCTCTTCTCTGAGAACTCCGATCTGAATGCATGATCTTGAAATAAGTTTATCAAATATCTGAAGAGTCATTTTCATTTTATGTATCTAACTTATCAAGCAGTTTTGCATTTTTTTCATTGGTCTAACTTTAACCAGTGTGAAGAAAATGGCTTCTGCCAGTTCTTTGAGATAAAAGCAGTGTATGTGTTTGTTGACAGTCTTGATGGAATTGTTTTCTATATTAATTCAAATCCTTGTTTGTCTTTCCATTTAAAGTGCCCGAGTCTAACCTTTTGCTGTGTAAGTCTGTCATTTACATTGTTGACTTATTTAGTGCCTTGCATTCTTTGGGTCACCCTAGTCTTTAAAAAAAAAAAAAGCAATGATGTATAAAACTATTAATCCAATTTTTTAAAAAATGAATATATTTAATTCAAATAGAACTCACTCCAAAAATGTAGTTACAGAATTACAAAATTATTTTTTAAGTTAGATAGTGAGTGTTGTCTTCATTGATTGATATCTAAGCATATAGTAGATTCAATATAGCTTACATTTCAAATACGGCCCAATAGAAGAAAACATCACAGGGCTGATAAGGTTATCACCTTATGCCAGTATTTTTGTTTTGTTTTGTTTTCTTCATATCTTTTTACATCCTGCTTTATGCCCTTGCTCTCAGCCTGTTCATTTTTAGTAGTTCTCCTATGGAATACCTCATACTCTGAACTCCTCTAAGCTGTTTCACTTGATATTCATGCTTCTGCTGTTTACAAATTTCTACCAACTAATCTCAGTATACACCGCTGATGTAATAAAAATAAAAGGATGTATGTGATAATATGTTTAAAGTCATTAGAATAGATGTCGTTGAGCAAATAGATAAATTAAAATTTTGTAAAACAAGGAGGTGGTATTCATGGTAAACGGAAGTGGTATAGATTTTTAAGTCATTTAACAGCTTTGACTATTTGAAAAAGTGGTGATTGGGCAGTAGAAGTATTGTTTCTACATTACAATATTCTTATTGTGTAAACTTTTTCTACGGTAACCTTTTTATTCTAATTCCAAGTAGCTAGTCTTTTAAGTTTGTTTGGAAGCCTCATTAAATTTCATAATATAAATAAATATCTGCTGGTATTCAGCTTGCAAACCAGAGTAGAAAATGGTACTATTGCCATGTAAAAAAGTACTTTATTTCCGCATTTGAATCAGAAATATTTTGTTTCTGTCTTTATGATTTCAGATGAGAAGCTTATGTTTAAAGGAAATTCAATCCACAGTCTTAGAAGCCTTCATTGCAACTCTATTTGAGACTTAGTCGTACTCTCCTTTTTCATTATACTTTTTGAGAGCCTCTCAGACAATTCCTATATATATGTATAAATATATATATATATGAGTTTATATGCATATAGTAAAATATACTTTGTCAGACTATTTCAGAATACACTTTGTAAAACAAGTGTATTTTGTGAAATTTCATTCTGCTAATCTATGGGATGATTAAATCAGACAGAGGGAAACTACATCTGTTTTATAGAGAATGAGGTCTCCTAAATCCCTTGACTTTTAGAAAATAAAACATAATAGCAACACTAGGGAAAAGAGGAAGTTAAGTAGCACAGCATCAACTTCATAGAGTTCTTCTCCCTAACTTTACTTGCTTGCTTGGTCTATACAATTATAGTGTATCCAATTATCTGAAATTGAAAATAATACATTGAGTTAGTAGTTTTATTATTATTTTTCATTTTGAATTTAGCAGCTATATGTGCTGATTTATTACATGGGTACATTGCATGATGGTAAAGTTTGGGCTTCTATTGACTCCATGATGTTAGTAATTTTAAACTAGTATGATAATCTCTGTGTTCTAATGTAACCTGTAACCCATTTATATTTAATATAAAATTGATAATATTTTAAAATATTGATATTTATTTCAAAATATTTACGTCATCTCTATTTTACCATTATTTCTGTATCGTTTATTCTTTTCTCTTTTTTTCATCTATTTTTATTTATTTTTATTGTTTCTGATTTGGTAACCACATACTCTTGTTCTCCTCATTTAATGGTTAATAAAAGTCTAAAACATCCACCTTTACTTTATAAAATCTAATATAGCTTGGATTTATAGTCAATTACTCTCCTATTGATTTTATAATATTGTTCTAATGAATTTAATTCAATGTCTATTGTAAAACAAATATGCTGGATTTTATTTAAACCTTGTCAACATTCATTTAAATTTACCCACAATTTAATTTTTCTATAGCTGTTCATTTTCTTCTGGAATCTCTTTTTTCATCTGGGAATTCTTTTTTTTAAAGACATACTTTAGTGTTTTCTGTAATCTAAAGCTAGATTTGGTGAAAAAATTCAATACTTTTAGACCTGGATTTATTTTTATTTCTGAAGAAATTTTATTGCATAAGGAATTGCATTATAAATTGAAATTAATTTATTTAATTTAAATGCCCATTTGTTGTTCGGTTTAGGTATATTTTACTATTCTTTTTATTGTCTTGAAGGCAATTATTTTTATATGGTTGTTTTGTATATCTTGTTCTTAAATTTGAATTTTAAATTTGAATTCTACTACAGATATTAATTATAAATTTATGTTTTCTTTTTTTAGGGATTGTGTTTCTTGAATCTGTTTCTTATCTTGTATTTCCAACTTTAGGTCATCAGTCATTAACTATTCAAATATGCCTTCTTCCTCATTCTTTTCTACTAAATAGACTGCAGATTTTCTAGCTATATCTCTTTTTTGTCTTACATTTATTTGTCTCTTTCTGGCTAATTCTGGATGTTTTCTTCTGACATGTATTTCAAATCACTAATTTTCTCTTAACTTATTAAATCTGACACTAACCCATAATTTGGAATCTCAATTTATTACTGTATTTTAATTTTAAAATATCTGCTTTTAAACCTGCATTTTTGTGTGAAATAATTAATATTATATTATACATCAAGGATTGTAAGCTTAATAAAATCTGTACCTGATATTGCCGTTACCTGGATATCTTTTAGGCCTGGCTTTATTGTCTATTATTTCTGACTTTGTAATTATATTATTTTCATTTATGACTAGTTAGGTTTTGTTGAGTTCTCAATTTAAATGTGACAAATTTTAAGTATATATACACTTACATGTCTGTGTATATATGTAATCATATTTGTATAACCAGAGGTTCAAGATGATGTTTGCTTTTGTTCTTTAGTGTTTCCTTTGCCCATGAAAGCTAGTGGTTAGCTACTCAACTTCTCAGCAATCTATCTTGAGCAGTCAACAGCAGGGGTTGAAGGAGAGTGGCTATAAATACTAGCCTCACCTCTCCAATTTTTCTTCTCTGTTAGGTCTGTTCTGTTACATTTAAAAAAATTTATTTATGCAACTCAAGCTATTTAAGAAATCAGCATCTGTAGTATGAGTTTAGAGTCCACAGATTTGTATAAGCAACTAATCTATTGTACTTTAATTAATAATTAAATCCTAATGCATAAGAGGAGCAGAGTGGTCCTGGACAGAACAAAATCAGTATCAAAGCAAATAAAAATAAGTGTGAATGGTTTAGACTTCTTGACGATGGAAAAATTCATAGTGATAATTAACTTATTCTTTTTGGTATTTTGCTTTACGGGGATAATAATAAATTTGTGTGCTTGTAAAAACATAGAGTTATATTGTGGCCTTGATCATGGTGATGGATCAAAGATTAAAACTGCCTACCGAAACAACATTTTGTTTTGTGGGAGACACACTAAGGAAAAGCAGCATAATATCTGACTTGAAACATAAAATTATAAAAATTTAAAGGCAAATAATGATTCAAAAATACTTTTTGATCTTAATGGTTGTTAGCCTCTGGTTAATAGTATTTCTTTCACATCTTCTAAAGACAAGATTTTTGTCTTTAGAAAATGAAAATAAAATTTAGACAAATTAAATAACTATAGGCAAAATATTACCTTTTTAATACCCATATTATATTCCTTTAGAAAATAAAATATAGGTAAAATCAACTAACTGAAGTATAATATAAAAGAAATAAAATGAAACACACTGAGGCTTTTATTATGAAAATGGGCGTATTAACTGCAATTCACTGCTTCCTTTAATGTAATGCAAATGATTGTTAAACTAATATCCATATCCAAATCCTAAAGAAATTTTTATCTGCAGCATATCTAAATATTTGTGCTTCTGATTGTAAAATCTTGCCCATTCAGAAATGGTAACAATGCAAATTTGCGGGCATAAATAAATTAGATCCAATCATGGAAAAACAGAATAATGAAGGCTGACATAGAGACTGAGATGAAGCTTACTAATCATGTCATTTAGCAACAGCTAATGAGGAGGCCATCATGTCAATTTATTGCCTAAGTTGTATAATTCACCTGAAAGATTTTAAGCAGATTGAAAGCCTTAATGGTTATCTGAAGAACAACACAGCCATGACAAACTGTTCAGCCCATCTTAAAAACTGGCTTGAGAAAGAAAATTTACCCCAGAACTGTAAACATAGGTAACAGAATAACATCATGCAAAGCTAGTTTGAGATCTTAAAGGGAGTAATGTGGAACCAATTTCTTTTTTAGTTCCATAATCATGAATCCTTGTAGGTGACTTTTATTTTTAGTATTTATAAGATTATCATTTTAAAAATCTTGGCTACCCAATGTTATTGAGTAGTTTTTGCAAGTATCCAGCCAAGCTTGGTAGCTATAAGAAATTCTTAAACACTTGTTGGAGAAAAACTGTTTTCTTTCCTCTTGCTTGATACATCAAGATCAAAAGTATGTTCATAGATATGTGTCTCTAAAGTTATTAAAATGTACACAGTAAACTAAGTACACATTTAAAAAAGTGTTTTATCCATATACAGATCAGTATTATGGGTATATTTGGCCACTAAGTTATAATGATGTACAAAATTGGTATTGCAATGCATACGCTGAATAAGCATAAGCATAGAAATAATTTTTAAAAGAAGTTATACGAATAAATTTGCATTTTCATTAAATTCATATTAATTATATTCATAGAATTCATATTTTATAATTTTGAAAAATAAACAAATAGCAATAAACAAATTAAACTTTTATATTGTAAAATATTAAATGAGACTTTTTTTTTTTTTTTTTAATTTTTTTATTTTATTTTATTATGTTATTGTGGGTACAGTTAGGGGTTAGGCATACAAAAATATTTCGTTCAGGTACCCTTGTTGATAAGAGGTGTCTCCCCATCCTCAGATAGATACCCACCACCATTAATCCCATCCCCCTCACCCTCGCAAACATTTAACTAAACCCAAAAGGTAGAAAATTCAGTGAGAGAGATTTGGATTCATTCTAACAATAGCAGCAGCAGCAGTAGCAGCAAGAATCACAACAGAGCTGGGTTCCAGGCGAGGTGGCCTAAGGGTTCCCTGGGCTCCTTGTCCCCAGGCCCTGAAGAATAGACCTTTAGATTGGGTGGTACACTAGACCCTCCTTTAAAAAAAAAAAATTGGAGTCTCACTCTGTTGCCTAGGCTGGAGTGGAGTGGCATGCTCATGGCTACCGCAGCCCCAACCTGTTGGGCTCAGGTGATCCTTCTGCCTCAGCCTCCAGAGTAGCTGGGACTATAGGCCTGTGCCACCACGCCTGGCTAATTTTTTTGATTTTATGGTAAGAAACAAGGACCCGCAAAGTTGCCCAGCCTGGTCTCATACTCCTGGGCTCAGGCAGTCCTCGCACCTTGGCCTCCCAAAGTGCTGGGATTATAGGAGTAAGCCACTGTGCCTGGCCTCATCCTGTTCTTTTGAGAACATCATTCTATTGTTTTAAAGGTTTTCATTACTACCACATCAGAAGGAACAATTTGAATTTATTTAAGTAGAAAATGCTGAAGGATGCTTAGGTTTGAGTTTTTTACATTTTGTGAATTTCTCAATGTTGGTATTTCATCAGAAAGACTTTGAGAATGTTATGATATTAATTAGGCCAGATCTATTAATATATTTTAAGAACATGTAATCTGTGAATAAAAACTGAACTGAGAATTGGATGGTAAAACATTATTTTTATTTCAAAATACTTCTTATTTTAAAAATAGCATTTTTTAGTCTTGGCATGACACAGGTGTTGATAAATATGTCCCCAGTGTAAAAAGTAGAGAAAGGTTGTGTTCCTAAAAGTTGTGTATAAAGTGCCCATATTTTCCATTTATTTGTATCGGGGAGACTGTTTGTTTTCTTACCCACCACTAAGTTGACTACTGAGGCACCCATAACAAGAGAAGATTTACAGGAGAAAAGTCTACACATTTATTTAATATAAGTTTTCCATGTCATGGGAGCCTTCAGATTTGCAGGCCGACCCAAAGACACAGGGAAACCTGTCTATCTTTGTGATGAAGCTTGATGAGGAGTGGACAGTTGTAGAGAAGTAGGATTAGACAAAGGAGGTGTGATCTAAGAGTGAGAAACTTAGGAAGGTTTGTGTGTTCAGGTTCTTCTCTGTGTCCATGTGTGTTCAGAGATAAGGATGTCCCTTTCATCTGGGAATAGGGAGAGAACCTCTCCAATGAGGGTCTCATGATCTGCGTCAGGGAAGAGGAGTGGGAAAAGGCCAGAGAATGACCTTCTTGCTTCTGCTGTTTTCTCAGATGCCAAGGTGTTGTGTTTTGGGGGTAATGTGGTCTGAACTCCATCGTTTGCATTGTTTTTCAAAGATTTCCTGTTTTTATTTTTGCTTCATTGTCAGATTTGGAGCATTTTCCTAAAATGCTTCACATTGCCTTAATCTATCAGCATTAATATTGGATGGTCTATGAGCAATTCATGTTTCAGTGTACTAAGGACCTGATATTATAAACACAGCAAATGAACAAACAGCCAGCCCCTATGTGAACTGTTTTGCCACACACATACTTTCTGAATTTGTCTGTTTTACAATTTGGACTTTCTCTGAAGCAGGGGTGGAGAGCACCTTTTCTATCGGATGCCACCGATATGTAGGAAAAAAATGCGTCGAGGTTTACTGAGTAAAAAGAAACTTCTCTTTTTTGGTAGTGTTTTTGAAATTTACTTTAGAGCTATCTTCATTTCCAACATATATATGCTTTTCTTTTTCTTTTAGATTTGTGGGGTACATGTGAGGATTTTCTTCATAAGTAGATGGTGCAGAGGTGAGGTTTGGGCTTCTGGCAAGCTTTCCTCCCCTAGTAGTGGATATGGTACCCAATGCATGGTAGTGTGCCCTTTGTGCCCCTTCATCCCTCCTGCCCCCTTTTAGCAGTGCCCAGCATCTGTTGTTCCTGCCTTTGTGTCCGCGTGCCCAGTGTTCGGTGTCCACTTACGAGTGAGAACATACAGTATTCGGTTTTTTGAAACTTAATTTCTTTAAGAGAGAAATGTATTCTACTTCTTCGCTTTAAAAAAATAAGAACGGGGAACATAGAACTCTATTTAATAAAGCTGAAAATAGAAATTAAGAGTGGTTGAGGATGAAAATAAAGAGGAAGAAAGAGAAAGATCACAGACACATGCAGAGTCTTAGCAGGAATAAAGGAGGGGGAAAAAAATCAAAGCACCAGAGTGAGAGACAGGCACAAAGTGAACCCGACACCCAAAGATGAATAGACGGGAACGCATGCAAGGCTGGCAAGTGGAGATCTTTTTGGGGGGCCAGGCAGGTAATGATGTAACATAAGAAGAGGTGGTGGGCAAGTGTGGTGACTTGCGGGGGCCTGTACTGTCCAAAGGAGCTTAAAGCCAACAGAATGCTGTGCTGACCAAAGGAAATCCATCTGCCATCCGCTGACCACCCAGGCTCTACCTCTGGGTTCTGAACACCCACAGAAATAATCGCTAACATTTACTGAGTTCTTACTCTGTGCCAGGCCCAGTTTCATGGGCCTTACCCTTAATGGCTTACCCTCCTCACCTCATCCTTGGGAGGCCTGTGCAACTGCCATTCTCCTGTTTCAGAGGAAAGGAAGCCGAGACACAGAGAAGCTTCCAAGACTTGCCCAATGTCACACAGCTGTTCATGGATGAACTGAGATTTGGACCCAAGGAGTCTGGCAGCAGACAGGAAGATCCACACTGATGCACGAGACACACAACGTCACCCACACAGGCTCAGGCATTTTTTTCTCCCTTCACCCAACCACATAGACATGCAGAGGGAGTTAAGGCAGAGACAAATAGTTACGGCAGACACAAAGAAATGCATTCAGAGGACACATAGAAGCCTTCGGGCTAAGCTTGCGTGGAACAATTTTCCAACCTCCTGACTTCTGTCCTGCACATAATTCGTATCATGATTTTAAAGCAGTCAGCACTGTTGTATACCTCTTAAAGACATACAAATAAATGGGGCCAGAGTAAAGGAACTTACCCCTCAACAAATGCCTGCTTTAAAAAAAAATTTTGTTTACTTGTTTTTGGCCTGGCACAAAGTTCCAATAGGAATTTTCCAGAGGGATTAAAATGTGGCAGCAGTTTTTTGCCAGATGAAAATGGTGTTCCAGGGTTATTATGGTTGCAATTGAATCACAAGGTTTAGCAATAGACAATAGAGACAGGCCCTCATAATTTTTCAGAATGTTTTTAGGTGCATTATTTGACTAGTTATCTCAGAAACTTTTCTAGGCAAGTAAGATAGGTATTACGATTTCCACTCCTGGGTGAGGGAACCAAGACCCAGAAGGCTAAATGTCTTGACTGAGGTCTTGTAGCTGGCAAGTGATGGAGGTGCTACCCAAGGGTTTCTGTCTCTAACTCCAAGTTGCTTCCATGAGGCTGCACTGCCCTTCAGTGATTTAAGCTGAAAGCTGAGACTAAATCTCAAGGGAAATGTGCTTTCCAGAGCTGTAGCATTTCTGACAAAGATGAAGCTCTGATTTTTTTCCTCCTGTCGTGGAAGGAAGAATATTAAATATCCGTAGTATGTTTCTTTAACCCTCGTTCCAATCTTTAGTCCCTTCCAGAGGATATCTAGGGCTATGATTTTTTTTTCTGTTTGTTTTCAGTGTCTCGCTTTGTATTCCTCAGCAATTGAAAGAGGACATTGAATATGATGTTTGAATGCAGTTGGTTTTTTCCTAGACTATTTGATAAGGTCTATCTTATAAAGGTTCACTGCCAGAGTCAGTTGGGATAACAGACACAATAGTTTTGAAGTGATGTTTACCAATGCAGATCCATTTATTGCCCAGCTTTTGAGATTATTTTTGAGCAAACACTGGAGAAAAACACGACTTTGAAACCATGTTCTTACTTTGCAAGTCCTACCTGAAAAATTCAACGCCCCTGCTGACAAAGGAAATACCTTCCCTTCCCCAGTGCCCACTCTGCTCCTTTATTTTGCTTCTCTCCCCCACAAATCCAGGGAACTTTGTTATACGGAGTGAGAAGTGGAATATTTCGCCGGGACGTTCTTGACTCCCCTAATTCCCTCAATCAAGGAATCGAGCACAGTTTTCTCAAAAGAATTGTACGAAAGGAAGATTCCCTTTCCCGTCATTTTGTTCTGTCCTCTGGTTTCAGGGGACAGAGGAGCCGAAATGTGCTTAATTGTTTGCCACGTTTCCTGTGCACACGTATTCATCACTCACATCATCTGAGACGAAGTGAAGAGGGAGTGTTTAGTAAAAAGGGAGGAAAGCTAATACCCGTTGAAAGTAAGATGCCCGCATCTTCATTTTAAGAGAACACAGAAAGCCAAGTGCTTTCAGAAAAGGGCCCCTTCATGGAGTAATTTGCCTGGTGTGGCATCCCAGTTTGTTGTATAATTTCAGCCCCGTTCCTATGGTAACCCGCTTTAGTGTAGCAGTGATTGTTAATCAGGATTTGTCGTTATTCCCCTTTCATCACGAGGCTCTATATCCTTATGGATTAAATCACAGTCCTCATCGACAATGGCATAGATCAAACATTATTGCCAGACATAAAGCCCCGGGTCGCTCCCTATCATTTCCCCCCATTACCAGGAGCAGCGAACGCAAGCTGAAGCCGAACTTTTACAAGGAAATCAAGGCTCCTCCTGGCACCCCCGATAGCCACCCTCGTGACAGAATTCCAGGCAGGGGAGCACGAGGGCCGCTGTGAGTGTAAAAATCGCCCCGTGCCTACGGGAAAGGCGAGCATCGTGCCATGCAGTTGCAAACCTGACTCCGCAGATATCAATCCAGGCAAAAAGTGGCCTCAGTGTGACCTCTGATTTATTCCTCAAGCCTTTTGTCTGCGTTTTCACGCCAGCCGTTTGGCTGAACTCTTATTCTTGCAGTGGCCCACTTGGCCTTTCTTTCCCATCGATTTTTCTGGATTCCTGTCTGCTGCCTTTCTATAGGAAGACCATGTCAAGAAGGGGAGGCCAAGACGCTACCCTAGTTGTTGAGGATGTTCTACCGCGAATCACAGAGGGTCCTGTGAGGCTCCCGGGGTCACTGCTTGCCCTTCTCAGTGTGTCAAGTCCTGTGAAAACAGTGCCCGGGCAGGGAAGTTAATAACCCTACAATATAGTGCCCGTATTTGGCAGTGCCAAATCGCCACCATCTTTACGAAAATCAGCTTAAAGGAGTATAGAGATGGTTACGTTCTCACTACATCGTGTTATAGGTTAAATGAACATCACCAGTCACAGTGCGTCTTCTTATTGCTAACTGCTTTGTTTAGGAGCAAGAACCCTGAAATCACACTGGCCAGTAACCCGGCCAGTCTGCCTAGATTCGGTGTTTGACTCTTCCACGTCCCAGCTGTGTGGCCCTGGCCAGTTTTTGAACCTCTCTGAGCTTCAGTGCGTAAAACGAGGGTAATAATAGTACCTACCTCAGAGTCATGAGGATTAAGTAGATTAGTATTTGTGCAGCACTGAGACTGGTGACTGGCACGTCATGAGTGTTGTATAGGTGTTTGTAAATAAACAAAAAAGGAACAACATTGCACGTACATGTATTCAAAATATATTCAAGATCAGATTATCCAAACACCAGTGAGGTGTTGAAAACAGTGCTCCCCACTCCCCCTCTCCCTGCTTCCCCCCTTCCTCTCCTTGAGCTCTGCGATGTGCCCAACCCCCAAGTATAATTCTGATTGGCTAAATTAATTCTGCAGCATCCTGCTGTGAATAATTATGTTGATCCAGTGTGTATTCTGATGCCTTTTTTTTCCCTTTGCCTAAATTATAATGTGACAATTGCGGCTCACAGCTGGCTCATCAGAGGTGGGCAGTTGGGGAATTGGCACATCTGAATGTGCGTCTCTGTTAACTCTCTGCCTTGATTGCTTAAGACAAGACATATGTAAACCCATGATTATTGCCATTTTTGGGGACTTTGCAAAGACTCTGCCTTCAGACATAAAGCTGCGGGCTCGTTTTGGGGGAGGGGGCACGTAGGAGTCCCCTCTCCCCTTCCCCCTCCTCCTCCCTGCTTTTCCTTTCAGACAATAAATAGCTGTCAGGCTTATGTCAAGGATGAAATTATAGGTGCACGCGAGGCCTTGATTACATTGTTTTGGAGAGATTGCTATTAGCATACTGAAATGAAGTCTAATTTTTCACTGACGGAGCTGAGTCAAACTAAAGGGATGGAGGCAGGGCCTGCAGTGTGAGGAGAGAACTGGCCCGTCAGAGCACCTGTTCTGGGTCGGGACCGGCTTTTCCTTATTCAAACAAAAATGGAAATACAATCGTTCATACCAAGAAGGATATCTCTGCATTGGAAAAGGGAGACCATCCGAAAAAGGGTGGAATAAGATGCTTAGGTTCGAAAAGACTCTTTGTGATAAGATGCTTAGGTTAGAAAAGGCTCAAAGTGCCTGTGGTATGATTTTCAAGCGTCTTTAATCCATTTTAAGGCAGCATCTAGATTATTGATTAAGCCTGTGTTTTAGCCTAGAGAACGTACCGTCTGGATTTTTTATTTTGCTCACCGCCTGCGTAATTTGTTTTATGCTGCCCGGCTGCCCATGCAGGCGTCCTCAGAAGAGGCACACCCGTGATGGCTCGATCCTCTGAGGGCGGGTGGCCTGCTTGTACTCTCTCTGTTTATACATTCTGATGATGTAAGCATGTGGCCTGCTCACGCTCAAAATCCTTCATTTAAGAAAAAAATCTTTTGCGTGTGGTTTCCCTGAAATGTTTTAAGGAATGTTGCCTTCCGAATGATGGCAGAGCAACAATTCTGTGTCATTACAACCGTCCGTGCTCGCTGTGGCGGAAATTAAAAAATTACACACGTACACACACAGATATACATTCACTCGTGTCTGAGTGTGCTTGTGTGTGCATGTGTATAAAGATTTTGGCATTGCGACTTGAAACATTATTCAATGTCGTTGTTTTATTATTACTGCAAATCAAAGAAAAGAAATGGAGATTTGATGTGTGTGAAGAAGAGAGGAGGGTGTCCTCCAAGTGACATCTGTAACAGTGGAGAAAATTTGTAAACAGATTGTCTTTTTATTTATTTGGAATACATCTTTTCAGCATGCACAACTTACAAGACAGTGCTGTAGTCACTGGGGAATCAGAGGTGAATTAGAAATGGCTCCTGCAGCCTGAGAATGTGTGGTTTGAACCAGAAGAGAACACCCATGATCGCACAAGCCAAGTACAGCAGAGAGTGGTGGGATTGAGAGAAGAATCATATTAGCTTTGGGGTTTTTTCCCTAGCTTTTTGGGCAATGTAGGGATAAACTGAGGAAGAAGAGGGATAGTGAAGGCTTAAGAGAGGCAGTTATATTTGAAGTGTCCTTTGATGTGTAGGGAGAATTTTTTTTTTTTTGAGTCAGGGTCTCACTCCGTCACATCAGCTGGAGTGCAGTGGCACGATCACAGCTACCACAGCCTCAATCTGCTGGGCTCAGGTGATCCCTGCTACTTTATTCTCCCTGGTAGCTATGACTACAGGTGCATGCCACCATGTCTGGCTAGTTTTCTTGATTTTTTTGAAGAGATGAGGTCTCACTATGTTGCTCAGGCTGGTCTCGAACTCCTGGGTTCAGGCAATCCTCTCGCCTCAGCCTCCCAGAGTACTGGAATTACAGGCGTGAGCTACTGCACCTGGCTGAGGATTTTAAACATATAAATGGAAGAAAAACATCCCAACAGAGGGAAACCCATAAGCAAAAATAGGAGGAGGTGTCTCTGGCCTGAAGGTCTCACCCTGCCGTGTTCTTGCATCACTGGAGGACTGTGAGTGAAACGGTTATGGCCTGCAATTCTCAGATGCAGAAGGCAGAAGAGAGGCTGCCTGGGGATGGGAGGCTGGGGGAGGATGGGGAATGACTGCTGATGGGTACAGGGTTCTCTGGGATGAGTGAAGACAATGTCCTAAAATGGAATGCGGTGATGGTTGCACAACTCTGTGAGTAGACTAGCAACCACTGGATTGTAGAAATGAGTCAGTTGTACAATACGTGAATTATATCTCAGTGAGGCTGTTATTAGAAAATACTGTTGCGGACTGAGGGAATCAGGCTCTCTGGGGCTGGTGTTGGTCCTCGAGTGATTGTGCTGAGCCTGGTCAGAAGCCCCTGGGCTGGATCAGGGGCAAGACGTAGGCGTTCAGGTTGGAAGGAGCGGCAGGGCTTTGTCCTAGCCTGAAAGGTCTTATGAAAGGGTTTGTGCTTCTCCTGGCGAAAGGACACCATGCAATATTTTAAAGCATGGGCTTGGCACCTTCAGACTGTCCTTTAAAAAGCTGCTCGGAGATGTGTGGAGCATGGTTTCTGGAAGCTGGGATGCCAGCTGAGGCCATGTTAGGTCACCAGCCGAGAGGCAAAGTGGCTCTTCCCTGTTGTAGATGAGGGCTACTGGTGGCAGTGAGAGTGGAACCAGGGGCCAGAAGGAGGAGACACGGAGAGAGCAGAGTCTCAACGGAGCCTGGCGCCGCCTGGATATGGGGCCAATGGGAGAGAGGGTCTGAGGGATACTCACTTTTGAGTCAGAGCAGACAAGAAGGGACAGAGAGGGGGCAGGTCTGCGGGAGATGATGTGCTCAGTTTTGCATTTGCCGGATTTGAGGGCCCAGCGGTGCACCCAGGAGCGAGTGTCCAGTAAAGAGATGGAAAAGTGTGTCTGATTCCAGCAAAGAGGATGGCCACAGAGCCTGTGGAGTATGCAGTCAGGAGTCTGGAGGGTTGACTTCTGCAATGCCTCAGCCACGTGGCTGTTGGCAGGAGGCCCCAGACCCTCACTATGGAGGCCTCTCCATCACCTGCCTGTGTGTCCTCACCATGTGGCAGCTGACTTCCCGTGGGCGAGTGACCCAAGAGCGAGTGAAAGTCACAGTGTCTTTTATAACCTAACACAATGTCACTTCTGCTGGATACTGTGGGTCACACAGACCAACCGTGATGCAGGGTGGGAGGGGACTGCAGGGGGCATGAGAACCAGAAAGCAAGGACCGTGGGCGCCTCCTGGATGCAGGCTACCAACCCTGATTTCTGGCAGTGTGCTGCAGGTAGCAAACAGAATGGCGTGGTCCCTGCCAGGCTGGCAGGAACTCAGTTGCAGGGAAACCAGTGCTTCCTGGAGGATTTGCACGTTCACCTGGCATCTGGGGCATTGCCCATGTGTCAGAGGCCAGGAGACAAAGTGAGCCGCGCACTGTCTTTCTGGACTGTCACTCTGGGAGTTTGCTGTCTACCAACTCTGAACAGAGAAGAGACCCCAACAGTTGTCCCTGTTGTCAGGCCAAGATGCAAAGCTCCAAAAGGAGGAAAAATTACTTTGAAGGGACCAGAAAATAAAGTAAGCGTCCCATCTTCTGAGGTGCTGAGGCCACCACATTTTCTGTGCATTTCGCCACATCCCAGAGTGACACCACTATGGGCACTGCCATGGGCTGAGGGTAAGGGCTGTGTGCGTGACCCAGGCTGACGTCTGACCCAAGCCCAGTGAAGCAAGCACTGGGAGGTTGTGGCAGAAAGGACTCCTCTCAGCTCTGGAAAGGCGACATGTTTTTAGGATAAGGACTGCAGACAGTATTCCATTTCTGGAAACACAGGGATGGGGTGAACCTTCTTAAAAAGTGTGATCCACTAAAAAGTATGTTAAAAATGTATCTCCTACTGGAATGCACCCAATTTTAATTTTTGGGCTGAAGAGTTTATTTATTCATTTATTTTGAGAAATGAAGAATGTAACTTTCAAAATTAAGAATAGGAATTTTGTTGTTGTTGTTGTTGTTTTAGTCTTAGCTGTATTTTTAAAAAGTAATGAGTTCTTAGTTTGATTGCGACGTAAGTTGAGAAGGGCTCATTAAAGACCACCTGAAGTGAAGGAGGCAGAAAGACTCAGAGTGAGTCTGAGTAAGGGGATGTGGTAGGCAGGGAGCAAGGGAGGGTGAATGAGCCAAATGCACTGGCTGGTGGGGAATGGATGTTTGCCTGGCTTCTGTCCTGCCCGCCTCCTGGCCCCAGGTCTCCTTCGGTCCTTGTGCTTACTGCAAGGAGGTCTTACCTTCTCAGGACTACACCACCACCTCTTTATACCGGCCAATTTCCTTTTTTTTTTTCCTTACAAAGAGAGGGAAGGGAAACGTTGGGTGGGCTAACATTTGAATCACATTGTTTGGTGTTCACCGTATTGATTATGTGGCTGCCTTCTGCGCATGAACAGTTCCTGACTGTCCATTTATGGTGGTAGGGAGTTCTCTTTGGAAAAGAAACGCATGTCCATTTAGAGAGTTGTTGCCAAGAAACACATGATGTAAAAAATAGGACAGCTGGCAGAAATCATGAAGATGAGATAAAAGTGACTGATATCTGAGAAGCACTACTGTGTGGCATGTGGGGACAACATCTTTGTGCCATTGGGAATGACCCTCTGAACTATCCGTCAGTAGTGCTGTGGTGGTGCTGTCACATCTTGTGTGTGTGGCTACCGGCACATTATTCAGCCTCAGTTTCTGCGTCTCTAAAATGAGATGATAACATCTGTCCTTCCTCTGCCAGGATGACTGTGAGGCCCAAATGAGATTATATCTGTGCAGCTTGCACCACCTAAGACTGGTAACATGCCCCTCTATTAAATTGGGTTTCCCAAAACAATCAGATTTTCATACAAGCAAGCAACTATGAGAATGGACGATTTCACATTTCTATGGAAGCACAGCAAATATTAAAAAAACACATTTTGGGATAAGAGGAAACAAACCGTATTTTAGTTTCAGCTTCCTGCTCTTCAGATAACATTGTAGATCTCCACGGCTGACCTCTTTTTTCATATAAATTAAGAAAGAGGTATAGATACCCCACAATTTTTCATAGCTCATTCTGCATTCTGGCCAGTTGTATCCCCTTACCCCCAGTCTTTTAGTTTATTACAGTAGGAATTTACTCATGGTTACTCATGTGTTTCATTCTGATCTTGGGAGCCCCAGACTTGGGCGTCCCTGCAAGGCTGTGTTGGATGTCTCAGGGTACTGGGTATTGGGAAGAGGGCAGGCCACCCCTTCCTTTGGAAGCTTGGGTGGCATCAGTTATGGAGTCACTTCTTTCTTCCACTACAGCTGACTTTAAACTCCCACCCTGTGCCCACATGGGGGAAATGGAGGCAGAGAGAAGGTCAAAAAGGGCAGGGCAGGGCAGGGGTCATTTCCCTGAGAGCATCTGGGTGCCCTAAGGGAGGTGCGGGAACAACCTCTTTACCACCCACAAGTTGAGAAGCCTGAGGCCACCACATTTTTTCTTGCCCTGTCTCTCTCTGTGTTGTTACATGTATTTCTGGCACCAGGTGAGAGTCAATGACAGGATCCCAGGTCACAGAGGAAGCCTCGATCTGTAACATGACAACTTTGTTGATGGACAAACAGGCAGAACTTTAAAAGTAAAGCCCATAGTGTTCATGTTTATTTCTCAGGAGTAGGGGATTTTTTTGTTTTTGTTTTTGTTAGAAGAGCAGATTAAGAAAACACTGAGGTCTTTTGCCAACTTTATCTGTCCATTTACAGATAGTTGATAGTGAGCGCTGTTTCCTGCTGAATTTAATTAAACCACGATGGAAGGCTTTCCCACACTTGGACTGTGATTGCTCTGATGGGCTGAGGAGAAGGCACCCTAATGACATGGGAACACTTTCATAAAAAGGTTTGCTTGAGACTGCGGGAATGCGGACAGCTGACTGAAAATTCAGAGAAGCTCTAAGTGAATGATCTGCAAAGAGGGAAAAATGGAGCACCATGTGGATTTTAGGATGTCCTTTGTCTTCTGGCTTCTCGAGTCTTTTCACATCCAAGGAAGTAGATGAGACAGAGATGTTGCTAATTACATCTGTGAAGAAAGTGACACAGTGCGCCGGCTCGGAGCAAAGACTCACACAACTTGAGAGAGAAAAATCCGTCTGTCATATTTGTACAAATATGTGCACTTCGATGATAATTATCATAGTCATTGTTTACTATTGCTTCACTATATTAATTATCTATTCAATGATAATTAAATACAGAACTCTAAACATCATCCCCCAAACAAATTACCTTTTATCAATTGAAACAAACCAATTAAAAATTTCAAAATGCAACCATGTAATCAACAGCTTAATACATGATAATTATGACCAAAATGCCAATTAATGTGTTAATATATGACCTCAAATCTACAGAAACAAACAATAACAACAACAACAAAAAGCAGCCTCACATAGCAATTATGGCCTGGTTTGATTGACAGATATCTGTGAGTTGGTTTTCCTGTCTGACTTGATAATTTGACTTTTATGAAGAAAGTCCACCTGTCCTCTGTCCTGAAGACACTGCACAGAAAGTGCACAGGGTACAAAAGCACAGCCCTCTTCTTTCCAGCCTCTGCAAGTATCTTCCATGCCCTGCCTTGTCAGGTGTGGCCCTTTCCGGCATCCTTTCGGCTACCCCTTGAAGCTGTGGAATGGGGAGCACATGCGAGTAGTTCATAACATACCCCGCCACCCCGTTCCGGTTGGGAGTGCAAATAAGGAGGCTAGCAGAGGGAGGAATCATGCCTACTCATGGGAGTATCCAGAAGGGCTCCCTGGAGGAGGCTTCGTTGGTAGAAGGGATTTAGCCAATAAGAGACTGGGAGTGGAGAACATTCTAGCAGCAGGAAGTGATTCCAGTGCTTGAGTTGTCAGGGCACAAGTTTGGCTAAAGTGTAGAATCACTGGAGAAAGCAATGGTGAGATTAGTTAAACTAGGAAGATGTATCTATCCATCTCATTTCATATTCTGCATATGCAGCTTGATAAGGCTGTGTGTTGGCCCTTGAGTAAAGGATGGGTCATTTAAAACGTTACCTGGATTTTCTATCTGACTTGAAATGTTTGGCACAATTCACAGCATCAGTGTCCCTCACTTGACCCTTATTTCCTTGGTTCACGATGGCCAGTCGTGAGACTATGTTTTCTTCTAAAGAAAACTGGGGGTGTGTCAAAATAGTGCTTTAATGTGTCCACACCTCCACTCTGAAACATGGCTCACTGAACTGTACTGGCAACTTTATCGTGCATAGTTAAGTTGTGAGCATATTTTTGTGTGTATTGAAGTGGAAAATCCCCTTGAAAATTAAGCAAATTGAACTTCAGCTTGAAAAGTGTAGATAAGGAATAGAATTCTGTATGTGTAAACATATGTATACGTATATCTAAAAAATTAATATTTGCATAAACACATATGTATATGTATGTGTGCATAAATAAAATAAAATTCGACTGAGTCATAAAAGTATAAATATGTCCGATGTAAAATCTACTAGAGAAGGAGTTTGTTTTTATGACTCAGAGGGGATGTGTGATAAAGAGGTATTTTTAAGACCAAGAACTAGTGTGTGTCAATTTCTTTGTGCCCAATTGCTCATCTCCATGACAAGAAGATGAGTCACTGGACCTGAATCACAAGGCTGTAAAGAATCCTGGGGCAGACTTATTTCAGGCTGGATATTTAGAAACCTTGGCTAAATCAGGGGTTGGGTAT
The DNA here is from genome assembly GCA_963574415.1 of Tarsius wallacei. Taxonomy (NCBI): domain Eukaryota; kingdom Metazoa; phylum Chordata; class Mammalia; order Primates; family Tarsiidae; genus Tarsius; species Tarsius wallacei. The sequence continues at coordinate 25,990 of CAUYQG010128688.1, forward strand.
CTCGGTGGATTGCAATCAGCAAAACAAATATTTCTCTTCAATTTTTTAGATTCTGTGTATCTCCTATTCAATACGGAAGTACTTTTTTCTTTCCCCAAAATTATATTAAGAAAGACGTGATGTTGCCCATCCTGAAGGAGGTTGTTAAAATGAGGGACACACACACTGATGTTCACAGCAGCAGTATTCACAACAGCCAAAGGGCGGAAGCAGCCCAAGTGTCCGTTGATAGATGAGTGGATCGACAGGATGTGGACTGTCCATCCAACGGAACGTTATTCAGCCCTAAACATGAAGGGACTTCCGGCCCACGCTGCAACATGGAAGAAACTTTAAAGACGTTATGCCAAGTGAAATAAGCAGCCACAAAAGGACAAAGACTCTGTGATTCCTTGAGATGAGGTTGCTAGAGGAATCAAATTCATAGAAACAGAAAGTAGAATGGGGGTTGCCAGGGGCTGGGGGAGGAAGGGGTGGGGAATGATTGTTTAACGGGTACAGAGCTTCAGTTTTACGAGATGAAAATGTGCTGGAGATCGATTGCACACAACGTGAATGCACTTACTGCAGCTGAGTGACACACTAAGAAATGGTGAAGGTGGTAGATTTAATGTTATGTGTATTTTAGCACTGGGTGACATGAGTGAAGCATAGTGTTCAGGACATCAGGAAGCCAGCAGCTAAGAAGCTGGCATGGCCAGCTATTGTCTGGTGTGGGCATGCAGATGGGACCTGAGGAGGGGACAGAAGGCACCATCTTTCTTCCAATTAAATCGTTCTTTTCCCCATGCCTTCGGCTTTCACTTCCCTCCTGACAACTCTTCCTGTGTCCTCGTTTGCCCACTCCCTGTCTTCTTTCTTTCCCCTACCCATTCATCCCACCCACCTACAGTTACTTGTCACATTCCATCTTCCTTACCATGGGAGATGCTCATGCCAGCATCTTTCTTTGGCTTCGCCTTCGAGTCTCTTTTCCCCTTTTTAAGGCCATAAGAAGAATGGTTGGGGTAGAGGTCTAGTGATCTTATTTTTTTCTTATGGTGAAAGTTAGGGATATTGATGTTGGTGGGTTCCCAAAGTGATAGCAATCGGTGGCACAGGTGAGGGTGTTGTCCACCATCCAAGAGACACACGACGTTCATTGGCTGCTCTTCCATGGTGTCTTTCTCACAATGAGGAGTATGTTATTATGTTACTCAATATGCTCCAGGAAGAAGCAAGTGAAATAGATTTGATAGGGAAATCTAGAAATAGAACAGGAAATTGGTTTTTGAATCTCATAATCCTCAATTTTCTTCCTTTTATTTAGGATCCAGGTTTTGGGATGTCTCTTTCTAATATCATTAATTAAAAATTATTTAGATGTTTAACATCATACAGAAAGCAACACAACAAAGGTGTGTTTGACAAAATATGACAATTTTTATGTGGATATTCAGAGCCTTGTAGTCACCATGTAAATTAAGCCCATTATTGTCTTGGGTTAAAAAAATCTTATGTTCATAGACAGTAATGGAGAGGAGGAAATGATAGTCTGGGATCCTTAGCCCATAATATAGATTTTATTTGTTGAAAGTAGAATGCAAGGGTAGGGAAGGCCCAGTCTTCTTGAGGGATGCAAAATGGTCAAACTTGGTGTCATTAACAGTGGGAGCTCTGATGGGGTGGAGTGGGTGGGGGTCCATGACTTCCACAGGAAAGCTTACCTGGGCCCGCCAAGGTTTAGTGTCGTGAAGTGCAGAGGTAAGTGCAGGAACTTTCGGATTAGGAAGACCGGGCAGAAATAACAGCCAATTGCAATGAGGGAAACTCGGTTGGATCATGGATCAAACAAATGAAATGGCTATAAGGACATTTTTAAGACAATTGGGGAAATTTGAATATGAACTGTACATTGGATGATATTGATTCAATGCCCACTTTTTAAAAGGTATGGCTGGAGAAGCTCTTTGTTCTTGAAAGATGCATGTTGAAAGCTCCTGAAGTCTTAAACCCACTTTTGGATAGTTTGGTAATTAAATCTGTGTGGATGGGGACGCTTGCTTGAGGACCATGCAGAAGAGTAGCCACCAGAAATACTTAAAATTCTTACCAAGGTTACAGTTAGGTAACCACCCAATTATAAAGGACTTGCTAAGAAGATGGGACCCAGATCTGCTTCACTAAGATGGAAGCTACAAGGTTATATCTGGGTTTTGTAGGAATAATACACTTTCACTTTAAATGGAATAATTTCTCTTATTTCTTGTGAAATAATGTTAAAGTATGGATCAGACATATTAATTGTTTGAAGGCCACTTAAAGAAAATTACTTATGTATTAACAAATATTTTAACTTTTTTCTTGGAAATAGTGAGCTATTGTTTCTATGGTAAAAGGAACCATAGTTTTAAAATGTTCTCTGGTGTCGATTCGTAGAAGCTTAACATTACCTCTTTAAATATCATAGGTACTATAAAATTTGAAGTGAAGACTAATTTTAATAATTTGATTCTTATATGAATACATGCTTTGGTTTTATCTTGCATTCACATTTTAAGAGAACAGGCTAATTTTCTGACTACCAGAATCATTAAAAAATCTTTTTATTGTAAGCTTGCTCAAAAGTCCTATATTTAAAAACTTATATCCACACTGCATATACTCTAATGACAAAAGTAAGTCTAAAGAAACATTGAACTGTTTTTCAGTAGGCTTGTGTTGGTAAGGAGATTGATGATGACATTCTGAAATTATTTTTTGTCAATTAGGAGAGAGCAGATGAACACATGAGTAAATCGATATGTTGGAAACAAAAATTTTAACTGTGCTCAGGGACATAAGTATGGAAAAGAGGGAATGTGAGATACTAGATTTATGTTGAAAGTATCAGCATGAACTCATGTTAATATCACACACACACACACACACATACACACGCACTTCCTAGTTGCATCAGTGAAAAGGGCCTAGAAGCCATGCCATGTCAGTACTTATGGGCATCTCTTATGACTAGATCTTGGTTTCTAAATTCCATTTTCCACAAAAGAAGCCATGGAGGAAATGGCGAGCCTGGGATGCCTTGTTGAACCAAAAGCAAGGAAGTGCTGGAAGACCAAGGAGATCCTGGCAGGGGGCTGGCTTACATGGTCACTCACTAGCCCAACAGAGGATGATTGGGGCACCAAAAATATTAGATTGTTGATGATCATAGATTATAATTAAATGCAAAAATATATCATGAGTCCACAGTGATGAGAGCTGGGCAGGAGGATGAGAGAGAGGGAGGCTCTACTTTATAAGAGAATATCAGACAACAACTACAGAAGGAGTTAAAGAATTAAAAAATCATCATGTCGTAACCCTGATGCAATTAATTGATTCAGGATGCAAGTGAGAACTATTTGGTGAGAGGCTGTTGGTGTTAGCAGAATATCCCCATTTTCTCAAGGTGTCACATATATTGCTTAAGAGAAAAACATGCCTTTGCAGTGGAGAGCTCGCTCATGACCTATACATGAATATGAGCTGTAGATTTGAGATTTAAACCAAGTTCTGACTCTGGTTGGTTGGTTTGTTTTTATCGTATTCATCAGGCATCACCATCCTGCTGCCTATACCTGAAAACAAACCATTTAAAATAGTTTCCAATGTGGTTACAGTTCTTTGAGGAGGTTTATGGTAGTAAAGATCTAGTTATCCATTTGTGTGCTTAACCCTGAATTATACCCCATCTTTAAAATAAAATAAATACATAAATAACCTAGTTATCACTCCTTTGAAAGTTTGGTATCTGAGTGCAACTGTGACAAAAAGATAACAGCAATGGGGTTATCCTGGGATTCAGGAATCCTGGGCTGTAGTTCCAATTCTATCGTTGTTTAGTGGTGTAATTTGTGGGCCTTGGTCTTCTCCAGCATAATCTGTTGTTGGTCCGGTTGATATCTTAATTGATTTGAGGAATTAAAATAGCATGTGACATTTTCAGATCATTTTCAAAAAAGTCACTCTGGCAGAAGCAAGTTGTGGGGATGCATGGTGGGGGGCTGGGGGCGTGTGAGGGCAGATGGGTGGAGTGGGGGCTGGGCTGGGCTGTCAGGGGTCTGTAAGTGATGTTGTAGGGCTCCAGCTTAATTATAAGGGCACGTGAAGGTTCTTGTAGGGTTTTGAAACTCACTCCAAAATATGTAAGAATAATTCTTTAATAATATCAAATATGAGTGGCAGAGTCAAATTTCCCTCATTTTTACTTTGTGGTTCAAATCAGGATCTAAAGAAGGTTCACGCATTGAAGTTTTTAATGAATTAGACTCTCTCTCTCTCTCTCTCTCTCCCCCCCATCCCTCCCCCAACCATGCCAATCTCCCTCCCTCTCCCTTTCCTTCCCGCTCTTCTTCTCTTTTAATAGCAGCTCTATTGAGATATAATTCAAATACTATACAATTAACCTATTTAAAGTGTACAGTTAAATGGTATCTTATTCCCTTTGGGTTGCTATCACAAAATGCCATACGCTGGGTGGCTCATAAGTCACAGAAATTTGTGTCTCACAGATTCAGTGTCTGGTGAGGACCCATTTCCTGGTTTGTAGATGGCACCTTCACACTGTGTCCTCACATGGTGGAAGGGTAAGGGAACTCACTCAGGTTTCATTTATGAGGGCACTCATCCCCCCATTAGGGCTGTACCCTCATGACTAATCACTTCCCAAAGGCCCCACCTCCCAACACCATGACTTTGGAGGGCAGCGTTTTAACACGTGAATTTGGGGAGCACACAAACTTTCAGATCATAGCAAATGGGTTTTAGTATAGTGACACCGTTGTGCAACCATCGCCACAATCCATTTTAGAACAGTTTTGTCATCTGAAAAAGAAGCCCCGTGCCTGTTACCATCACTTCTCATTTCCTCCCAACCTTCCCCCAGCCCAAGGTACATCAATCTACTTTCTACTCTACAGATTTGTCTATTTTGGATATTTCATACACGTGCAATCAGATAAAATGTAGTCTTTTGTTTGTTTTCACTAGTAGAAATTTTCAGAGCTCATCCATGTTATAGCGTATATTAGTGCTTTGCTCCTTTTCTTCCTTCCTTCCTTTCATCTCACTCTGTTGCCCAGGCTAGAGGGCAGCGGCACACTCATGGCCTCCTCAGTGTCGACCTGCTGGACTCTAGCAATCCTTCTGCCTCAGCCTTCCAAGAGGCTGGAACTACTAGTGTGCGTTGCTACCACGCCCGGCTAATTTTTTATTTATTGTAGGGATGAGGTCTCGCCAAGTTGCCCAGGCTGGTCTCAAACCCACAGCTCAGGCAACCCCCTCACCTTGGCCTCCCAAAGGGCTGGGATGACAGGCTGAGCAACCGAGCCCAGCCACTTTGCTCCTTTTCATTGCTGAGTTGTGTTCCATTGTATGAGTATACCACATTTTATTAATCCATTCATCAGTTGATGGACATTTGGATTGTTTCTACTCTCTGTCATTACGGATAATGCTGCTATGAACATTTGTGTACAGGTCTTTGGTGGACATGTCGCTTGATTTCTTTTGGGTATACATCTAGGAATGAAATTGCTGGGTCAGAAGTAACTCTGTGTTTGCATTTGTAAGAACTTCCAGTCTGCTTTCCAAAGTGGATGTGGCATTTTACAGTCCTACCTGCAGTGTGTTCCAGCAACAGGGTGTCCCAGTTTCTCTACATCTTCTCCAACCCTTATAATTGATTGTCTGTCTTTCTAGTTATAGTCATGCAAGTGCATGTGACATGGCATCTCATTGTAACTTTGAGTTGCATTTCCCTATATCCCTTGGAGGGTTTTTAGGGTGAAACGGCATGATCAGATTTAGATTTTAGAAAGATCACTCTTACTGTGTTATAGAAGATGGATCAGAAGGGTACAGGCAGACAACCAAGTGAAGGATGCCTGTAGAAAGACCACGCTAGAGGTAGCGAGGATGGTGAAACGTAGGTGAGTGAATTGCAGGGGAATCTAGAAGTCTTGTCCACAGGAATTCGTGACTGGTTGGATGTGGGGGTTGGCTTATGCTGCAACTGGATTCCTGCAACTGGATGGAGGGTGAAGCTGTCCGCTGATAGAGGGACAGAGCAGGGTGGAGGGAGATGTGTATAGATTTGCATGGCTTGAGCTTGAGGTGGCAGTGGTTGTTATCAAGGGCATCAGGACTGCTCTCAGGGCTGGAGTTAGGCATTTGGGAATTGTCAATACACCAGCGGTGGCTCCAGACTTGGGAGTGGATGAGGCTGTGAGAGTGAGATCAGGATTTGGGCAGTCTGGAGAAAGAGCAGGCGGAGAAAGGACAGCTCGTGGAGGAGATAAGAGGGAGAGGAAGGACGCGAAAGAAGAGTGTGCTGTTCTGGAAGGCACAGGAGGGGAAGGGAAGGAGCCTTTGCAGGTGGAGCCCATGTCAGTGCCATTCGGTGTTGAATAAAACAAAGGATGCTGAGGATGCTATTGGAGTGATTCAGGCAAGGTCAGGCGAGGTTTGGACTGGTGCTTGAGAAGGCGTAAGTATATGGGACAAACCCTTTTGAGAACTTTGCTCTCAATGAAGGAAAAACAGAGCAGTGGCTGGAAGGAGGTACGTGGGTTCATTTTCTCATAAACTGGGAACTTAAGCATCAGTTGATATGCTAAGGGGTAGATGCTAGCATTGAGGAAGCCACTGAAGACGCAGAGGAGAGAGGAGAGATGGCACCATGGTTGGGCTAGGCCCTTGGGACAGCAAGGGGTAAGTAGGACCCAGTGCACAGATGTTCTTAAGAGGAGGGAGGTACCTTTCACTGTCATGGTTTAACCAGCAGCCACAGATGTTGTGCTTTGGGTTATGAAGACGAACTCGTAATACAAACCACTGACCAAAGGCTTCATGTGGCGGGCCTCAAAATACGCCTTGAACTCTGTCGAGATGGTTCTTGGTGCAGATGAGCCGACTTAATCTGTTTAAGCTAGCGAATGTTTTGCAAAACTGGCTGCGTAGTCTCAGTGCATAGTGAGACTATTTAACTAAATGCTTTTATGAAAACAGAAGAGGAACAGAGGCTCTTCTTTAGATATTGAAATGAGAGCTGAAATAGGAATCAAATAGGAGTCTTTCTGTTTTCTTACTCCAAAATATTTGTGCTCTCTGGAAAATTTCAAATTAATTTGGCACCACCTGTGGTGTATTTGCTCTGTGGTTAAGGAAGTGTGAGGGAAGCTGGAGGTATAAGACTCTTGCCCTGCCCTCAAGGAGGGGAGGTTTGAAGGGAAAGCAAGTCGGTCTCTGTGCCAGGTCCCAGTACTTGGCACAGGTGCACAAAGATGACAAGGACAGGATGCCTGCCCTCTGGGCACCATAGCAGTCTACTGTGAGAGTGGACAAAGAGAGAGGCAAACAGTTACGGTAGGGGTAATACAGTATCTATCAAAATTCATTCATTCAATAAATATTTTTTGAGTGCCACCATGTTCCAGGGTCTATGTAGGCACTGGGAATCCAGCAGGGAACAAAAGATAACACACACGGTGCCATCATGGATTTTAAATTCAGTGAGGGCTAGATGTGGAAAGAGTGCCAGGTTCTATACATTAAGTAAATTACATATTGTGTCATAACGTTATTTTTGTTTTTGAGTCAGGATCTCACTCTGATGCCCAGGCCAAAGTGCAGTAGCATGATCACAGTTCATCACAGCTTCAAACTCCTGTGCTCAGTCAATTGATCCTTCCGCCTCAGCCTTCTGAGTAGCTGGGAATACAAGCACACACTACCACACTTGGCTAATTTTTTGGATGTTTTGTAGAGACGAGGTTTTGCTCTGTTGCCCAGGCTGGTCCAAACTCCTGGGCTCAAGCAATCCTCCCACCTTGGCCTCCCAAAGTGCTGGGACTGTGGGCATGAGCCACCATACCTGACTGTTATTAGGTTATACAGCAGGGAAAACCTAAGATCTAAGGGGGATGGTGGGAATGTGGAGCAGTGTGGTGGGATAATGGTGGTACTGCTTTGACCAGATGAGACGATGACTCGTTTGACCAAAGGCTTGAAAGCCGTAAGAGAGTGCTGTGTAGACTTGCTTGGGAAGGGCATTCCAGGCAAAGGGAACGTCAGTGCAATGATCCTGAGGCAGGACTATGTCAGGCAAGTGCAAGGAACAGCCATGTTCAGCTGGAGCAAAGTGAAGGAAAGGCGGAGTGGTAGAAGGGAAGTTCAGAGAGGAGGTGTGAGGAGTGGGGTGGGGAGAAGAGAGGGCGCCAGAGGAGGCAGGGTGTTTTAGGCCTTTGCAAGGATGTTGGCTTGTATCCCGAGACAGGAATTCACTGGCAGGTTTAACCAGAGGAGTGGCACGATGTGATTCAGTGGCTTCAAAGTGTCTCTCTGGCGATTGGGATGGCATCCTGGAGACCCGATGGAAGACCAGCGCAGTCATTGTGGCAAGAGATGGCGGTGGCCTGGGCCACGGTGGAGATCGGTGGCTGGATTCTGGATTTATTCTGATGGGATTTCCTGACAGATGGGCTGTGTGATGCGAGACCGAGAGGCGAGCCAAGGACGCCTCTGTGGTTGACAGTCCGCGCCAGGGGAAGGAGAGTGGTTGGTGGTCTCGAGTGAGTGAGGACCAGATGTGGAGGGCGGAGTGGGGTCCATCTGAGGTGTTTGCCAGAGACCTTGGTGAGGGGGTTCTGTTTCTGGGAGCATGGAGTTCCAGGGAAGTCTCGCAGGAGTCCCTGTGGGGCTGAGCCCCGCCCTGCAGGTGGGGGTTGTGCCTGTCCCCCTCCCCTAGGAAAAGAGGCACGGGAAGAGGAGGCCAGGGTGCCACTCCTTTTCCGGCCACTGAGGCACCAAGTCAGAGACAGTGCCCGACAGGTGTGGAGTCAGACTGGGTTAGACGACCTCCGAGTCATCTCCGGGTCTCGTGTGCAAGAACTGGGGAAGAGTTCAAAGTGAAGGAAGCTTAACTTTATCGCTGGCATCTTGTGATTGCTTTTTCCCTTTTAAAAAAATGCCTCAAAAGTACTCTGTGTTTTCCTCAATATAGAATTGAACCACATTTTCTTCAATTTATTGAAATTTGTTCCAGGATAACATTGCTGTCAAAGTACTTCACCAAGCTTCCTAGTAAAGGAAATTTTGTGTGTGTGGTGTACAGGGGAGAGGGTTGCCTCTTGCGGGGCAGAATTTGATTGGCATTATCTCTTAAGATCTTCCCTTCCAGCAACAATCTTGTGAACATGCTGTTTAGATTTAAATGATGGGTGGACCATATGCCATGAAGAGGTGCAGGGAGAGAAAACAACCTCGAAATATCTAAGCCATTTCATGGGTTCTACAGGATTTCTTTTTTTTTTGAGCTACATTCCTAATTCTAGAATGTTAATTTTTACTGGAATTTTTGACTGTTAAATTTGGAAGACAATGCTTATAAAGTTTCCCTTGGTTTTCCCCTGGAAGATAATCTTATGAAACCTTTAAAATCCTTTAGAAAAGTTGTCAGTATCATTCTTAGCAAGGTGTCGAGATCAAGTGCTTTTCTTCTTTTCATTCTGCATTCATTTCTTCTTGGTCGTTTGAAGATGTGCAAAGGAGTCCATTCGAAATTTTTCTCAGGCCACTTCATTCAGCTTCGTCACAGTGGAAGTGGGTTAAAAATAATATCATACAAACCCAACAGGCGATTAGAAATAGAGTTTGGGTGAATCAATGGACCGTCCTTAAAAAGATTTTATTTTTCCATTTCGTGACTTTGACAAGAGGGTCTGTTTAGCAAAAACTCCACACAACCTTTTTCCTCTACAGTGTTAGTTAGAGAGGATAGGCAAATAGACTTGACTTTTAAAGCCTGAATCCAAGAAGTCACTTGAATTCCAAATAAATAAATTTATAAATTCACTTATGCCCTAGAATAAATGGAAGTAATTATGACTGCATTAGTGCAGCATTAATTAACATTGCTAATTCTTTGTATGTAATTATGCCAAATAATAACACTAATAAAATGTAAATATCGAATGAATAAGAGAAGAGCCTCCCCCCCCTTTTTAAAACCACCATATTACAGCGTCAGATTATGAGCATGCAGTATCATCAAGCTTCCAGACACCCACTTTCTAAACACAGGCTGCATGAATTCTAATGAAAACACGGACTCTGTGGTATAAATCTCTTTGCTGCCTGGTTCAATGAGGGGCTGCCCAGCAAGCCAATAATTCCATTCCTCAGAGCATTGCTGAGAATATTTATATAATTAAATATCATCTGTTTCCCCATTTAATTCCTGGTGGCTTTTCTCCCCCCTGGCTGCTTTTGCTATTTCCTCGGGCAGAAATGGCCCAATAAAGTTGCCGCCGCTCTGATGGATTATCTTCATTAGGTACTTGGGTGATGAGTCTCCAAGTAACGCTGAATGTGATTTACTGTGTGCAAAAGCCCAACCTTTCCCGGAAGCTCTAAGTAGGGCAGGTTTTATGCAGCTTTAAATGGGTGGGTTTGAAGGAGAGAGAAAAAAATAAAGTTCTTTTAGGAAACAATTTTGGGATGCACTTTGATCTTCTAGGAGAGCCTCCTTTTATATGATGTCGACAGACCGGTGATCTTGAGTCCTTTTTGAGGCCAGGTGTGGTGGCTCATGCCTGTAATCGCAACACTTTGGGTGGCTGAGGCAGAAGACTTGCTTGAGGGCAGGAGTTCAAGACCAGCCTGGGCAACGTAGCGCGACTCTGCCTCTACAAATTTTTTAAAAAAATTAGCCAGGTATCGTGGCACGCATCTGTAGTCCAAGTTACTTGGGAGGCTGAGGTGGGAAGATTGCTTGAGTCTGGGAATTAGTCCGTTCACTCAAAGCCCCTGATTCTGGGACCGCCCGTTCTGATGGTACTAGGAGGTGTCTGAGCAGGGCAGGTGATAGATGGAGCGCTGGCAACTGTCGGTGGGGGCTATTCAGAGGTGCAGGAGGCCCTGTTTTCACAAAAGGGAAATCTGTAGCTAAATACTTTATATTTACCATCTCGTCTAATTCTCCATGAGGTAGGCACTAGACCATTCTCCATTGTAGATGAGATCACTAAGGCTTAGAGAGGTGAAGTGACTTGGCCAAGGTCACACACGTTATAGGTAGGGGAACTGTCTGGAGCCCTCACCCTCTCAGCCATGACAGAGTCACGGGCAACAGGAGTTCACGGACCATCACGGGGCTCGCCATAGACTGAATGTTTGTGCCCCTCACAAATTCACAGGTTGAACTCCTAACCCTCAAGACGATGTTATTTGGAGGCGATTAGGTCATGCGGGTAGAGTCCCCCCGGTCGGGATCAGTCCCACGAAAGGCCCCAGAGATCCCTCTCGCTTTCTTTGTGCCACGTGAGGAAACAACGGCGGTTGGCCATCTGCAGCCAGAAGAGGGTCCCACCAGAGCCCAAATGCGTGGGCCCCCTGATCTGAGACTTCCAGCCTCCAGAACTGCAAGAAACACATTTCTGTTGCTCACCAGCCACCCCGTCTGTGGCAGTTTGTTGGAGCAGCCCTCACTGACGAAGACGATGCTTTAGGAGGGGGTGAGTGTGCTGAGACCCTGGTGTGGCACCTCATCTTCCGCTGCCCTCCTGGTATCTCTTTGCAAGGATACCCACCTGCTGGGGCTGTGGCGAGGGGGAAACGAAGCTGGGCTAGGAAACTGCCGTGGAGTCTGTCAGGCAACTGCAGTTGCTTGTCTGTTTCACGAGCCTCGTGGCCAGTGCTCACTGGCACACAGCCGCTGGTTCTGCCCTTTATCTCGGGGTGGGGGGTGTGGATCATGCCTTACAGAGTGGTAGAGGAACATCCCTGTTTCTGCGCCACACTAGAAAATCAGATAAAGCCAGCACATATCTGGAAGTTGGAGGATGAAATGTGAAACCAGCATGGCATTGAGGTAGAAACAGAATTCTACTGCGTGGTAATGACGTCCGAGATCAAAGGGCCAACTATTTATTTATAAGCGTGAGGCACAAGGAAGGAGAAAGCAGGACCCCAGGGGCAGCGTCAAGGGGGAGGTTGGGCGGGGATAAGAGCTTCAGAGGGGTCCATGGATCCTGCCCAGATGGATACTGGATGTCAGTATGGCAGCAAACAACCCCTTGCGTAAGGGCACAGACCAGTGTGGCCTTGGTCAGCGTTGTCAGCTGCCATCATTCCACAGCTGAACGTTCTAGGTACCGTACAGAACCAATCTATCTGCCTTCTGCATTCTGAACCCACAGGAGATACTAGTCCTGCTAGGTCCATTGTGGAAATATAAAATCATTCTCTCAGTCGGCCTTGTCTTGTACTTGATTCTTGAGGTCTTTTAAGTTTTTCTTTTCTGTTCTCTTCTTAGGAAATCCAGCTTTTCTTCTTGCAGTCATATGCTCATCACAGCTAACCTTCTATCGCAGAACAGTACTTTTAACTGGACCTGAAAAGAAAAGTATGTGGACCAGGCTCGGTGGCTCAGCCTGTCATCCCAGCACTTTGGGAGGCCGAGGCGAGGGGATTGCCTGAGCCCATGGGTTTGAGACCAGCCCTCGCAACTTGGCACAGAGTCTCTACATAAATAAAAAAATTAGCTAGGCATGATAGCGCGTACCTGTTGTTCTGGCTTCTTGGAAGGCTGAGGTGGAAGTATTGCTGGAGCCCAGCAGGTCGAGGCTGCGGTGGCCGGGAGCGTGCCACTGCACTCCAGCTTGGGTGACGGAGTGACACTCCAACTCAAAAAAAAAAAAAGAAGGTATGTCTAAGGTGCCATCCTCATGAGTCCTGAGCTGTTGCCATTCCCAGTTTAATGAGATACTAGTCTTCTCCTTCCTGACTTCATTTCTTGATTAAAATGTTCCCGTTAAATTCCCTGTAAATACTTTCTGGGTGAAAAATCACTCCACAGGCTGTGTATGGCCTAGGGCTGCCGTGGATATTGGCATGAGATGCCTGTCTTTCGCTGCTGACTGGGTTTCTCCAGGCCAGTGTTGTTCAGGGCAGTCAGAGGGGTGGCCCTCGTCAGCTACCTGAGCTGTTCTGAAGTTTCGTGCTGTGCTGGTTTTGACCCCTCCCTCCTCTCTAGGACTCCCCAACAGGCCAAAGAAAAGATGAAATCTTTAATAAGCAACCCAATGTCCCAGAGAATAGGAAAACTCTTGGGATTACACACTTGTACCCAACTTCCAGTAAAATTTTTATTTTTAAAATGAACATTATATTTGAAAGTGGAGTACAATGCCTGGGATGTAAATGGACTTTAAAAAAATATTAGTTTCCTTTCTTTTTGGAATAGTTATCCTTACCCTGGGTTGCACATAAAAATCACTCATGGAACTTATAAAAATGCTGATGTCTGGGCTCCATCCTAGACCAATTAAATCAGAGTCTTAGAAGGTGAAGTCTAGGTGTTAATATTTTCAAAAGGCTCCCCAGGTAATTGTAATGTGCAGCCTAGGTTGAGAAGTCAAGCTTTTAAAAGAATGCAACTGGCCTTCTTTTTGCTTTATATTTTTGGAGCTGCTGGCTTCTAATTAGAGTTAATATCATTATGATATATTGCATTTGCTTTGCATTAAATTTAATAAGAACTAACACCCCTCTCTCGAACAGTGTATCAACTTTCTCTGACTTAAGCACTTTTTTCCTTTTAAAAAACTGGGTTTCTGATTAAAAACCCAAGCTTATACCAGAACAGAACTTTTGAACTTTGTTTGAACAAAATTTTAGATCACGAATTACTACTGGTTTCCGGACAAACTCGACCTGAAGGCAGGTGAGGGGAGTGAGACCAGAGCGGGTGGGGAGGGGATGGCAGCACATTCACAGCCAGAAATGAGTAGGGTCTGAACCCAGGGGGCTTCAGTTTCCTAATGAAACTAAAAAGCCTTTGTGTCCATGTACGCCAAGCCCGTGTCCTACTCCCAAATCAGGACACGTAGTCTTATAAGTGAGAGGGTATACACGAGGACATTTGTAGCTGGAATCTGAGCCTCAGTTTCCTCATCTGAAAATTGGAGGCATTGAGGAGCCCTTCATGATCTGGCAGGGAGGGTGAAATAATTGCTGATCAATAAGTGCTTACAATGTGCCGAACACTTCTAAGTTTCCAAAAATGTATTAAAGAGGTCTGTGAGTAGGTACCATCATCATCTCTTGTTCAGAGAGGAAGAGACTGAGGCAGAGAAGCCAAGCAACTGACCTGAGATTCCAGGTTAGTCCATGGAGTGGCTGGAATTGGAGCCTAGGCAGTGATTCCAGAGTCTGGGCATAAACCTCTGTGTCTAGGGCCTGTGACGGTGCCTGAGACAGTGCGGGCCCGGGATGGCGCCGCAGGCAGTGAATGAACCTGGGTTGCAGGTGTGGTAGCAGAGGTGATCCTGGCTCCTTTCAGAAGAGCCAAGACAGTCACACAATTGGCATGTGGTGGGTGAGGGCTGGTGGTGATGACAGGGTTTTCTAGAAGTGTTGGAGGGTTTGATTACCCAAGCTGCAGGGGAGAATGAGCTCAGAATGTTATTAGATGTACAGTAGGTGCATTTTTGCATCATGGTGTGTGTGTGTGTGTGTGTGTGTGTGTGTGTGCACGTGTGCATGTATGTATTTCCATGTGTGTACCTGCATGCATTTGCCTGAGTGTGTATGCATGTGTGTGCATATGCATTTGTATGAGTGTGCCTGTGTGTTTGTGTGTTGGAGAGTTACGTGACAAGTGGCTAAGATTTAAGCTTTGCATTTTCTGGGCTGGAGACATGCGTTTTATCCTCTGGCATCTTGCATTTCCCCAGCCCAGTCACTGACTTGATCATACTTTGGGGGCTCAGTGACGCTTTTGTCGTCTCAGTGGGCCCTTGCCCATTTCCACCTGTGTGTCCTACCCCTGCCTGGCTCTCATATGTCAGCAGAGCCCCTGGATTTACCCCGAAATCACAACCCTGAAAGCATATCGACATCATCTGGGACCAAGGTCCGGGTTGCTCCCACTCTTCCTGCCTAACCCTGGATCCCCCAGCACCCTAACGAGTTCAGGCCCTTCGCTCAGGGGCCAGGAAGGGTCCAGTGTGTTCCCGGGGTTGAGAAACAGCTGGCTGCATTCACCCAGCCTGCGAGAACAGGACGGGGGTGCGTGGAGAAGTCGTTCTTGCAGTAGCTGGAGAAGCAAGTCTGGAGCCAGATACCTGAGCTCTGGGTTAATTCTGCCCTTTCCAGTCTCTCCTCCCCTCCTTTCCTCCTCTGCATCCTCTCCCAACATTGCCCCAGGCCCTCCCCCTCCCCATGTTGGGAATTAAAATGTTTTGTCTGGAAACAAGCGGACTTGACAAACACGGCCGGGCTCCACTGCAGCTGAGTTCCACGCGTTCCTGTGTCAGCGACGTGAGCTTTAACATGGAGATTGGTGTCCAGAGCCACCCGATACGGCTGTGTCCGTTTCTATTGTACCAAAAATCACGTGGAAACCAATCACATAATGATCTCCGGAATGAAATATTCAACGCACAATGTTATTAACATGTAAAAGACTTATGGGCAAATCACTTTTAAGTATGACAAAGCTTCCAAATGCGTTTGGTGCGGGTCTAGGAAAAGAGATTTTGGGGGGTTGTTTATCAGCAGCGCCATGAGGGAGGCTTATTTCTTCCCTTTAAATCGGGATGAATATGCATGTGTGCGCTGCATGATAATAACAGTCACGCCAGCCAGGAGATTAACTGAGCTTTTGCTCAAGTCATTCCAGCATGCAAATTCCGAGGACCGCAGAGCAGGCAGGGGAGGAGTATGTGGCCTCCTTGGCTCCCCGACATCCTCACCTTTGTGCTGTCTCAGGCGCGTGCCAGGGACGGCTGGACTTGGAACCTTCATGATGGCAAAAGCCTAGAGAGTCGGTTCCCTGCATGGATGCTGAGCCACTTCCCTTACTGCGAGATGTACACACAGAGAAGTGCACAAAACTTAGTGAATAATTATAGATATCTAGCCGGGCTTGGTGACTCAGCCTGTAATCCCGCGCCTTGGGAGGCTGAGGTGAGTGGATTGCCTGAGCCCGCGGGTTCGAGACCCGCCTGGGCAGGCGAAACCTCATCTCTACAATAAATCAAAAAAAATTAGCCGGGCGTGGTAGCGCACGCCTG
>CAUYQG010128690.1:0-45153 GCA_963574415.1 Tarsius wallacei
TTTTTTTTTTTATTTACTGTAGAGATGAGGTCTCGCCTGCCCAGGCGGGTCTCGAACCCGCGGGCTCAGGCAATCCACTCACCTCAGCCTCCCAAGGCACGGGATTACAGGCTGAGCCAGGTCGAGGCAGCGGTGGCCGGGAGCGGCCACTGCACTCCAGTCTGGGCGACCGAGTGAGATTCCAACTCAAAAAAAAAAAAAAAGACAAAAACTTTAGAAATAATTTTGAAAAACTAGTGTCATCAACTGTAGTAATCTTGGTTTATAAGTCACATAAACTTTAGAGTGCTGTTATATCTTTGCTGTCTGGGATTGCAGTTTAAATTAATCTACTTAACAATGAAAATCATTCCTCATATAGATTGTGGATTGGACATAATTAGATTTGATGAGTTGAATTTTTTTCTCAGTCACTTAGCAGTGAGAAAGGAGTGTACAGAAATTACCTGGGTGCCCTATAAAAGTTTTTGAAAAATAATAAAAGACAGACAAGAAGAAGAAAGGTCCGGGGTAGGAGAAATTACCAAATGCTACTGCTTTTAATTTTACTCAATTTCCCCCATATCTTCTTAGTTTTTAAAATATTCTTGCTTTCAATTTATGTCAGAAGATATCAGTTTATATCAGAAGAAACAAGTTGATTCAGCCTTTCGTCTAGATTTATTCTGCTAGTAAATAGTTCCAGAAACAACTTAAGATATTGATTATATAATTTTCCCTTTGAGATTGGTCAAAATAACACAGATTTCAAAGTTGTCAAAACTACACTTAAGTATCCATATTCACCTTACCAGTCAAGCCTAATATTTTCTATATATATCAAGGTGATGAAAAATTATTTTTCTTTTATGTAAATTGCAATTGGTTATTAATATCTTTAATAATTTGCCTTTCTGAGGGCACTTTAAAAGTTGGATAACAGTGTGTTCAGATGGAATATTTGTGATGGTTCAATTGCTATATTTCTAAAAGTGTATAGTGAATAGATAAGCTGAAATAAGTATAAAAACTTAGAAGTATTATTTACATGATAATGCCAATAGAGGAAATACATTTTTAAATAAATTCAATGCACCAATAGTTCCCCTGAAAGCCAGTCAATTACGAGGTGAGATCCTCCCCCCAAAACAGAATTATCTTTTAGAGGGCGTGCCCTTTGTTGTACACTTGGAATTTTTTCCTCTGGATCAAATGGTCAACCAAAGTTTTTATCTGGAAGTTTTGAGAAGGTTGCGTCATGATTTGCGGAAGAAACATCTGGAGTTGTGGCAAACAAGGAACTGGTTCTTCCATCATGATAAACACCTGCCCACACCACACTGAGTGTTCAGCAGTTTTGACTAAAAATGGCATGACCCCCATACTCCACCCTCCCTAGTCACCCAATCTTGCCTCGAGCAGCTTTTATTTTGTTTCCCTGGATGAAAAAACTCCTCAGAGGGAAACGTTTTGTCAGTGTAGAAGAGGTGAAACAAAAAACGGCAGAAGTGCTAAAAGGCATGAAAATTGACGAGTTCAAAAACTGTTTTGAGCAGTGGAAAAACTATCTCGATGGGTGTATTATATCAAACAGACAGTACTTTGAAGATGACTGAAGTTTAAATATATAAGAATAAATACACAGTTTTTTATAAATAAATTCCATTTAATTTGGATCTCTTCTCGTCTTTTCCCTATGCAGGCAGTAAATTTTAAGATGTCAGTTCATTTTTCACATACCAATGTTCAAAACAAGTAAGTATATCACAAAGCTTTGACTAGGTAAAACCAAAACTGAATTGGAACAAATATAGACATTTCTATGCCTGAAATTATAAAAGTATAAGAGCCAGTTAACATTATGGAGACTAAATAATTACTCTGCACTGCAATTGTCCGGAGAAATCAGTACCTAACCATGTCTCAGAAATGAGAATGTGGAGGATTTTCTTTGTTCTCTGAGAATGTATTGCCTGATGACATTGTGTTGGTAGGAAGATCAGCTATGTCTGACATGTTTGTTTATTGGAATTTTCCAAAATCATATGGGTATAAATTTAAAAGCAAATGATGTTAGATTTAGCCATACATGCTTAGCTGTGCCCAGTGTTAGCATTTGCTTGGAAAATATTTAGAGTAAATAGTTCTCCTTCTCTGGCTGGGAGGTCATGGTAACTGTTATTAGGAGCTGCAAGTAAAATTAATCCAGGAGAGTATTTAAAGCCATGCCAAGATAGGAAGGAATGAGGAAAGTTGAAATCATATGCCATAAAACCCAAGCGAGATATTTAAACTGGGAGAAAGATGGAGCCCAAAGGTTGGGAATGGTGTAAAGAAAATAGCCTAGGAAGGTTACTACTATGTAAGAGGTAGTCACTTTTACACACATATGATTGGTGTACTTTATGCACTTTGTTCCGTGTGCATTATCTCTCACTTTCAAAACAACAATACTGATAACAATAACAACAAGGAGGAGGAAAATTAGTGTAAGAATCCAAAGAAAACAGAAGAGCAAGGATGAATGAGCTACCTACAAGGAAGAGGTGGTTAAATACATATTGGCTGTTGCTGGCTTTTATGTGTTCTTTAAATGATTATATATGGATGAGCTGTTTGCAATTAAAGCATGATGGATAGGATGGACAAATCATCACAGATAATATTTAAGAAACTACAAATGTCTAACATTGGAAGAGCTGGCTTTTATGATATCAAATATTTAAGAAAATACTGACCTCTAACTTTAGCCAAAATAACTCTTTTTTTATATTAAATGGTTAAGAGTGACAAACCTCTTACATTATCCAAGTGAACTGGCTGTTTCAGTATGCATTGTTTAGACCCTTATTGAGTGTTAGTTATAGCAGTTGGGGATTTCAATACCTGATGTTCAGAAAACATTAGTGCTTAATATAGGCAAAATGAATTGACTATTTTAAAATCTAATGATTTTTACTTAAAATGATTACTATAAAATAGGTGCTAAAATTATTTGCTGAACTAATCAATGAACATATATATCCTATCTGCAGAATCATGGATACAATTGCCATTTTATGAATTTCTCTTTAGAAGCATATTTTATAAATAAGTCTTGTAATCCTATCTGAAAAGGAAGACAGACCTTTAAAATTTACACTTGTGTAGTATTATACAAAGGGACTTAGTTGAAGCCTTGGTCAGAACCAGTGGAATGCTAGAGAGCAGAATAAACCAGAATAAAGGGATAGTGGAGATGCTGATACTAGAATCTGTCAATATTGTCAGGCTTTTGAGCTATGAAATCAGAAGTGAGTTGAGACCAATGGGTGAAATATTGATAATGACTGGGGGTAGGAGGTGTACTCAAAATGTCAGGGAGGCAGAAAGATATCAAAAGAAGATATCAGAGGTTGATTATAGTTAACTAGCTGACAGAATCAGAGGAACAGAAACAGAGATTAGGCAAAGAATCAGCTACTTTCATCATGAGCAGGTCTTATGAAAACACTTTTTTTTGGAGTCAGAGTCTTACTCTGTTGCCTAGGCTGGAGTGAGTGGCAAGCTCAAGGCCACCTCAGCTCTGACCTGCTGGGCTCAGGTGATCTTTCCACTTCAGCCTTCCAAGTGGCTGGAACCACAGGCATGTACTACCATGCCTGCGAGTTTTTGCCATTGTAGAGATGAGGTCTCGCCATGTTGCCCAAGCTGGTCTCAAACCCGTGGGGTCAGGCAATCCTCTCTTCTCAGCCTCTCAAAGTGCTGGGATTACAGGCATGAGCCACTGCATCTGGCTTTGAAAACACATTTTTATCTAAGATGGCTCAGTAATTTCCAAGGCATCCCTGACCCCCAGTAGAAAGTTATCTTTCTTAAAAAGCATTGAACACTGTCTTCCTCCCTTGTTTATGAGTCATTTGAGTCCTTCTGATATCAGAGTTACTTCTTCAGAGTGGGCAAGTGCTATCTGGGCTAGATATAGGTTGGTTCATTGAATTTCTAGGGCAGTGTATACTGTTACCACAATTCCTAACATACAACCAAAATAGTCAACTTCTGATTCCAAAATGGCAGCATAAATACAAGCTGGCTTCACTCTCCCCCAAAAACAAATATGCAAATATGCAGCACCAAGATTATCACTAGCAACATCCCAGAACTCAAATATGAGGTCAGTTCCTGGGGCCACAGAAAAGTAAAAAAACTCTGAGCTGATGGTAGGTGAGAGAATCAGATTTTCATATCTGTCACACCCCTTTCCCCAGTCTGCTCAGCACTAAGTATGTGGAAAATTTCCCCTGACTCATGGTTTCTACATTGAAAAAAGTGATATTGAGATGACAACCAGCTTCCCCACCATTTTGGGTTCTTTGTTAGAAGACCTGTCAATGTCTCAACCCAAAGGAAGCATTGTGAGTGCCTGAAGGGAGACATATCCCTGAGGACAGCCAGAGAAAGAGAGGGGAGGTTGGGTTACCAGCCCTAGAAATTCTGCTTTGTAACTCAGCCAAAAGAGATTCCAAATCAGAGTTGCTGTTCAGCAGCACCATGCTGTAGGAAGTACATTCCATAGGTACCCTGGGAACAAACACCTAGTCAGCCTTTTCACACAAATGAGATTTCCACTTTGGGATTTTTTCCATTCTCAATGAGCAGTGCTCTGGTCATTTGCTAGAGCTGAAGCAAACCTGGGCTTTGGATACCGTCTACTGCCAAAAAAGGAGGTAAGACCTAGAGGGAAGAATAAAAGTGAATTCGACAGGTAATGTGTGAAGAATCTCTATGTAAACATAGCCAATAAAAACAAAACAAGCCAGAAAGAAAATACTGGAATAAATAACTAATTCTTCAGTGCAAAGATATAGATGTATATCCATAAGAAACAACAGCAAACAGGAAACAATGAACTCCCCAAAATGAACAAAGCCAGGAAGCAGTGACTGACCCTAACAGACAGTGATATGTGAGATCTCCAACTAAGAATTCAAAACAGCAGCTTTTAAGAAAACTTAGTGTTCTTCAAGGTAACAGAAAAGCAGTTCAGAAATTTAATCAGAGAAATTTAACAAAGTGATTGAAATAATTTTTTAAATCCAATAGAAATCTTGGAACTGAGAAATACATTTGTGGAACTAAAAAATGTATCAAAAGTCCTCGACAGTAGGATGGGTCAAGCAGACAAAAGAATCAATGAGCTCAAAGACATGCTATTTGAAATTATACAATCAGAAGAGAAAAAGGAATTAAAAGAAGTACAGTTCATTTACAAGATAAATAATATTTCCTCAAATGACCAAATTTAAGAATCATTGGTGTCTAAGAGAGAGTTGAGAAGAGTAGAAAGCTTACTCAAAGAAATAATAGTAAAAAGACTTTCTAAAACTTGAGAAAGTTATAAATATCTGGGTACAGGAAGGTCAGAGAGCACCAAGCTGATTTTATCCAAATAAGACTATCCCAAGGCATAATCAAAAGAATGGATCCTAAAAACAGCAAGATAAAAGAAACAAATAACATATAAAGGAATTCCAATTTATCTGACAAGAGACTTCTCAAAAGAAACCATGTAGGTCAGAAAGAAGAAGCTGAATGACATTTTCAAAGTGCTGAAAGAAAACAAGTGGTTATTCAAGCATACTTTATCCAGCAAATCTGTTCTTCAAGTATCAAAAAGCGATCGTCTTTCCCAGACAAACAAAATTAAAAGATTTCACTACTACCAGACCCATCTTACAAGAAATACTAAATGGAGTTCTTCAATCTGAAAGAAAGAAAAAAAACAGTTTCGTTTTTTTTTTAGAATTATAAATCCCACTGATAAAATTAAGACAACTCCAGAATATTCCAACAATGTGATTGTGGTAGTCAATTCACTTATAACTATGATATAAAGCCTAAAAGATGGAAGGATTGCTTGAACCAGGAGTTCAAGCTTATGGTGAACTATGATTATACCACTACACTACAACCTGGAAGTCAGAGTGAGACCTTGTCTCTGGGGGGGGGGGGGGGAAGTCTAAAAGACAAATCTATCAAAGAAATATAATAGTGACAGCAAACTGTTAAGAAATGGGCTATATAAAAATATATAAATTGAGAACGCAGTTTCAAAAAGTGGGGAGGATGAAATTAAAGTGTAGGCTGGACGCAATGGCTCAGCCTGTAATCCCTCACTTTGGGAGGCCAAGGCAAGAGGATTGCCTGAGCCTGGGGGTTCAAGACCAGCCAGGGCAATTTGGTGAGACCTCATCTCTACAATAAATCACAAAAACTAGCCGGGCGTGACGACATGTGTCTGTAGTTCCAGCTACTTGGAAGGCTGAGGTAGAAGGATCGTCTGATCCCAGCATATCAAGGCTGCAGTGGCCGTGAGCGTGCCACTGCACTCCAGCCTGGGCAAAAAAGATTGAGACTCCAACTAAAAAAAAAAAAAAAAGATGTGATCATGCCACTATACTCCTGCCTGGGTGACAGAGTAAGACCCAGGCTCAAAAAATATATAAAGTATAAGTAAAATAAGTTATTTTAAAGAGATGACAACTTATCTTAGATCACACAAAAAGAGTAAAGGCAAACAAAGAAAAATGTTGAAAGAAAGATGAAAGAGAAAGATGAGAGAGAAGGAGAAAGAGAGCGAGAAAGAAAGAAAGAGGGAGGGAGGGAGGAAAGACTCCTCTACACTTTTTTTTTTTTTTAGTTGGAGTCTTACTCTTTGTTGCCCAGGCTGGAGTGCAGTGGTATGCTTATAGCCACTGCAGCCTTGATATGCTGGGATCAGACGATCCTTCCACCTTAGCCTTCCAAGTAGCTGGAACTACAGACACATGTCATCATGTCCGGCTAGTTTTTGTGATTTATTTTAGAGATGAGGTCTCACAGAGTGAGACTCCAACTCAAAAAAAAAAAAAAAAAGAAAAGAAAAAAGAAAAAAAGAAAACCTCAACAAATCAATAACAAGTAATGAGATTGAAGCTGTGTTTTAAAATATTGTCATGAAAGAAAAGCCTGGGACATAGTGGAATCGCTGATGAATTCTATCAAATATTTAAAAACTTATAGCAAATCACAATTCTCCTTAAACTCTTCAAATAAATTTAAGAGGAAGGAATACTTTCAAACCTATTCTACAAAGCCAGGATTACCCTGATACCAAAACCAAACAAAGACACAACAAAAAAAGAAAACTATAGGCCAATTAAAAAGATCTTCACCATGATCAAGTGGAATTCATCCCAAAGACACAAGGATGGTTTGACATACTTAAAACAATAAATATGATGTATCACATTAACTAAATCTAGAACAAAAGCTATATGATCATTTCAATAGATGCTTAAAAAGCATTCAATAAAATCAACATCCCTTTATAATCAAAACCCTCAACAAACTGTCTTTGTTTGTCAACAAACTATACATCAAAATAATAAAGGTTATATATGACAAATCCACAACCAACATTACACTGACCAGGAAAGAACTGAAAGTCTTTTCTCTGAGATCTAAACAAGGATGCCCACTTTCACCATTTTTTTCAACATAATACTGGAAGTTCAGAGCAATTAGGCAAGAGAGAACTAAAATAAAGGGCATTCAAATTGGAAAAGCATAAGTCAAATTAGTCTCATTCACAGGTGACAAAATCTTGTTTTTAGAACTAAAGTTTCCACCAAAAAAAAACTGTTAGAAATGATAAACAAATTCAGTAAAGTTGCAGGATACAAAAGCAACATACAAAATCAGTAGCATTTTAACATGCTAACAGTAGTCAATCTGAAAAGAAATCAAGAGAGAGGTCTCACTTACAATAGCTACAAATAATATAAAATACATAGGAATCAATTTAGCCAAAGATGTGAAAGATCTGTATAAGGAAAACTATAAAACACAATAATGAAAGACAATAAAGAGGGCATGCATACAAAAAGAAAGATACTCCATGCTCATGAATTGAAATAATTAATATTGTTAAAAATGACAGTACTACCCAAAGCAATTACAGATTCAATGCAATATGTATCAAAGTACCAATGACACACTTCCTGACTTCTAACTATACTACAGAGCTACAGTAACCAAACCAGCATGGTACTGACATAAAAATAGACCCATAGACCAATGGAACAGACTTGAGGACCTAAATATAAATCTACACATTTATAACCAACTCATTTTTTTGATATAGGCACCAAGAACATTCAGTGTGAAAAGCATAGTCTCTTCAATAAATGGTGCTGGGAAAACTGAATGACCATATACAGAAAAATTAAACTAGATTCCTATCTCTCACTATGTACAAAAATCAAATAAAAATTTAAGTCTAAGACCTAAAACTAGACTACTAGAAGAAAACATTGGCATAATGCTCCAGGACATTTGTCTTAGACAAAGATATTCTGTGTAAGAGCTAAAAAGTATAAGCAACAAAAGTAAAAATAGATAAATGGAAATGTGTGAAGCTAAAAATCTTCTTGCACCACAAAGAAAGCAATCAATAAAGAGACAATTCATATAATGGAGAAAATATTTGCAAACTACTAACTATTAATCCCCTGACAAGGAATTAATAACCAGAATACATAAGGACCTCAAACAACTCAATAACCAACAACAACAAAAAAATCTAATTTAAAAATGGGCAAAAGATTTAAATAGCCATTTCTAAAAAGAAAACATAAAAATGGTCAACAGGTATATGAAAAAATACTGAACATCACTAAACATCAGACAAATGCAGCTAAAGACAATGAGATATAATCTTACCCCAGTTTGAATGGCTTTTATCAAAAAGACTGGGAATAACAGATGTTGGCGAGGATGTGGAGGAATGGGAAGCTTCAGACACTGTTGGTGAGAATGTAAATTAGTAAGGCACTATGGAGAACAATATGTAGGTTCCTCAAAAAACTAAAAATAGAACTACCATATAATCCAACAATTCCACTACTGGGTATGTATCCGAAAGAAAAGAAATAAATAAGGAGATATCTGCACTCCAATATTTATTGCAGCACTATTCCCAATAGCCAAAATATAGACTCAACCCAAGTGTCCATCAGTGGATGAATTGATAAAGAAAATATGATATATACATAATAAGATATTATTCATCCAGCCATTAAAAAGAATGAAATCTTTTCATTTGCAGCAACATGGCTGGAACTGTAGGTTATTATGTTAAGTGAAACAAACCCAAGCCCAAAAAGACACGTTTTACATGTTTTCATTCACCTGATCTGATTATATGAATGTACCAAATTATCACATGGGGCCAAAAGATATGTATACCTAATATATGTTGATATAAATAATAAAGCATGTAAAAAAAAGTTTAAATTAAAATAAAAACCAAAATAGATGTGGGATAGAAATTAGCATTTCTAGCTAACAGACCTGACTAGAACTATGAGAGAACTTTAAGCAGACTATGTGGAGGCCATGGACCAACTGAACATGGCATCAATATAACTATTCATGTACAGGTGTGTGCCTATGAAGCTGAGTGATTGCATTCTCTAATTTGGGAAGCTACTGCAACTGAGAGTAATAACCACCTATTATTTGCATCCATGAGAACAGTCAAATGATCAAAATGATCAATAATCATTACCTATGAATATAATATTTAGCACATCAAATTGGGATCATGGGCGCGTAAAGCTGATATTAGGATTAGAAGAGTCCCCCCACTTTCTCCTCCTCCCTTCCCCCCCCCCAAAAAGCCTGCTATCCCCTGTAGAACAGTGGAAATCACATGATCAAATGAGAACTACAGCATGAGAAAATAAATACAAATATCTGGCTAGACGGATATGGAGGCAAAATTCTGTCTCCACTAAGAGTTTTTGTTCTTTACTTCTCAATTTTTTTAAATAATTTTTTTAAAGATGTGGGGCACAATTCAGGGTTAGGTATACAAATGGTCATTGTACAGGTAAAGTTTGAGCCTCACTTTGGTCCCCACGTCACCTGGTTTGAAATCATGTACCCTTATTGATGAAGTGTGCCCCCGCCCCCCAGTTCCCTCCCCTGACTGTTTCCTACTACTGCCAATCCCTTTCTTACAGTATTATGATAGTTGTTCAGGATCCACTTATGAGTAAGAATATGTGGTACTCAGTTATTTGTTTCTGTGATAGGTTATTGAGTATTACAGACTCTGAATCCATCCAAGTTGCTGCGAATTTCATAATTTTGTCCTTCTTTATGACAGCATAATATTCCATCATGTATATGTTCCACATTTTAAAAATTCAGTCTACTTTTGATGGGCAGCATGGTTGGTTCCATGTTTTTGCTAATGTGAATAGTGCTGTAATAAACATGTGTGTGCAGGTATCCTTTTTGTAGAATGATTTTATTTCCTCCAGATATATTCCCAGAAGGGGGATTGCTGGGTCATACCAGAGGTCAATTTTTAGATATTTTAGGAATTGCCACACTGTTTTCCACAGAGGTTGTACTTGTTTACACTCTCACCAACAGTTTAGAATTATTCTCTTTTTTTTTTTTTTGAGTTGGAGTCTCACTCTGTCGCCCAGATTAGAGTGTAGTGGCCACTCCCGGCCACTGCAGCCTCAACCTGCTGGGCTCCGGTGATCCTTCCGCCTCAGCCTTCCAAGTAGCCGGAATTACAGGCGCGCACTACCACGCCTGGCTAATTTTTTGATTTATTGTAAAGATGAGGTCTCGCCAAGTTGCCCAGGCAGTTCTCGAACCCGCAGGCTCAGGCAATCCATTCACCTCGGCCTCCCAAAGCGCGGGATTACAGGCTGAGCCACTGAGCCTGGCCTAGAATTATTCTCTTTTCCCCCTCAAATAAATCAAAGATGACACAAACAAATGGAAAAATATTCCATGCTCATGGATTGGAAGAGTCCACACTGTTAAGATGTCCATCCTACCCAAGGCAATCTACAGATTTAATACAATACTCATTAAATTACCAGCATCATTCTTCTCAGACCAGAAAACGGCAATGCAGAAATTCATATGGAATCACAAATGACTACGAATAGACAAAACAGTTCTCAGCAAAAGAAACAAAGCGGGACGTATTACACTTCCAGACTTTAAACGTTATTATAAGGCTACAATAATCAAAACAGCCTTGGTATAAGAACAGGCGTATAGACCAATGGAACAGGTTAGTGATTTCAGAAGCAAAACCTCAATTTCTCAACCAACTCATCTTCAACAAAGCCTCCATTAACAACCACTGGGGAGAGGTGAACCTACTCAGTAAATGGTGCTGGGAAAACTGGCTGACCACGTGCAGAAGATTAAAACAAGGCCCCTACCTATCACCATACACAAAAACCAACTCTAGATGGATCAAAGATCTAAACGTAAAACCCTAAACTCTAAGAATCTTAAGAAAATACAGAAGACACCCTTATGGAAATTGGAACTGGCAACCAATTCCTGATCAAAACCTAAAGTGCCCATGCCATAAGAGATAAGATAGACAAGTGGAACCTCATCAAACTGACAAGTTTCTGCAAAGCCAAAGAAACCATCAAGAGAGTGGGGAGACAGCCCCACAGATGGGGGAAAAATATTTGCCAACTGTATATCTGACAAAGGCCTGATAACTAGTATTTACACGGAACTCAAACATACTAAAAAGAAAAAACAAGCAGCCCTATTAAAAAGTGGACAAAAGATATGAGTAGACACTTCTCAAAAGAAGATGTATGAGCATCCAACAGATACATGATAAAATGTTCAGCCTCTCTAATCATCAAGGAAATGCAAATCAAAACTACACCGAGATACCACCCAACTCCTGTCAGGTTGGCCTTCATCAAGAGTTTCTTAAATGTTTTCTTTTCAATCCAGGCATGGTAACTCATGCCTGTAACCCCACACTTTGGGAAGCAGAGGCAGGAGGAGGCTTGAGGCCAGGGTCTCCAGACCAGCCTGGGCAACTTGGCAAGACCTCATCTCTATAATACATCAAAAAATTAGCCCGGTTTGGTGGTGCACATCTGTAGTTCCAGCTACTAGGAAGACTGAGGCAGAAGGATTGCTTGAGCCCAACAAGTTGAGGCTGCGGTAGTCCTGAGTGTGCCACTGCACTCCAACCTGGGCAACAGAGTGAGACTCTAAAAAATAATTTTTGGCCGGGCTCGGTGGCTCAGCCTGTAGTCCCAGCACTTTGGGAGGCCGAGGCTAGTGAATTACCTGAGCCCACGGGTTCAAGACCGACCCAGGCAAATTGGCAAGACCTTGTCTCTACAATAAATAAAAAATTAGCCAGGCGTGGTAGCTCATGCTTGTAGTTCCAGCTACTTGGAAGGCTGAGGTGGAGGGATTGCCGGAGCCCAGCAGGTCCAGTCTGCGGTGGCCGGGAGCATGCCACTGCTCTCCAGTCTGGGCAACAGAGTGAGACTCCAACTCAAAAAATATTTTTTTTTTTCTTTTCAGAGAGTATACTAACCATTGGCAGTCCTGAATCGTTAAGGGAGAGAAGATAAGTGAAATTGAGACTGAATGAGTGATAAGAAACTGAGTGGGTAGATTCTATACTACGCTAAGGGCAAACTTTTATAGAGCTTGCTCTCTACTGCTCCTTCTTTGATCCTAGAGTCAGAATCCTTTCTAGTTTCTTTTTCTCATCTTAGACAAGATCAAATGCTGCATTTTAGTAGTACTTTATAGGTAGACTATTAAATTTGATACATTGTAGTGTACGTTGGAACAATGTCAGCTAAGCTAGATTAAGAGGCTTAAAGATTCAAAACACCCTACGTATTTTTCATTTTGACTTGTTTGGAATATCTTGTGTTTTTGTAATCTAAAAAGTGCTACTACATAGAAGAGTGTTGCCTATTTCATATGGTATAACTAGCCATTAGAAACATGTCGACTTGGATGTATTAAATACAAATTAAATAATCTAAATCTTAATAGTTCCAAGGTACCTAACCCTGCCTCAGTAAATCTTTAAAAGAAATAATACAAATGTACCCATTTTAAAAAATCTCACTTTCTTCAATTCCAACAGGTATTGTTTTGATTACTAGAAGAAATAAAAAATGATTGTTCTCCTATTAACATTTCTAGGTAATAGAACATTGAGAATATAATTTAAATTAAAGAATCTCTTTCAAGGTCTCCCCACGTCTCAAAAACATTTTAAAAACCTTCTCCGGTGGTTCATAAAATATCTGGCATTTCCATAGCTCTTTATTAAAGTAAGGACAACATATACTCATGGTTAAAGAATGGAATTTGGAGCAATAGAGATTTGTGTGAGAGTCCCAGCTCTTTTGTTTAGTAGCCTGTAATCCTGGACAACCTTCTACCTGTCAATTTCTTCATCTTTAAAAGCAGAACATTAATGATATTTATTTTACCAGATTGTTTTTAAGAATTAAATGAAATAATATATGCAAAATGATTGAGAGTAGTAAGGTACATAATGACTCAATAAATATTAGCTATTATTATTATTAACAATAGTGTAAAGTTAAAACCAAGGACCTAAAGATCTCTCCATATAGTCTTATGTCTACATACCCACATATGTCTACATACATGCAGTAATGCAGAACTGAGGAGGTTATGTATTCATGAAGCAAAATTAATAATACATTTGGACCTAGTTATGCAATTACTACAAAGGGGAGGAGAAACTTGTTTTTTTCCAAAGTCTTTTCTTCCTGATTTAAGATTTATGGTAGTAAAGAATAAACTTGAAAATTACCTCGAAAATGATACGTTTGCTCTACATTGATTTGGTGATGTTTTCCTTTGGAGCATGACAGAAAAAGTTTTTTTGTTTGTTTGCTTTTCTTTTTCCTTTGTCCAAATCCAATGTTCAATAATGGATGAATGAATGAATTCATTTAGTCATTCAATAAGTAATACTTGAATAAGGTACAGAAATGTAAAACATAGACAGCTTTTTTAAAAAGAGAAATAGCCATAGAATGGACATGTATGTAATTATTGTATGGGAAAACAGCCAACACAAAACCTTGCAGTAAGAAGATGCTGGATACAGGGGTTCTTTGTATGTGTCTATGCATTTTAAAAGTGAATGTACACAAAGTAGATCTTCACTGATCTTGTGTCATTTCAGTATTGTTTGTACAGAGAACAGAGACTAAGAGACTTGCCAGCGTTTGCCCATGGATGAGTGAAAGGAAAGAAAGACATGGGCAAGAAATGCTGCTTTCTTTCCCCATTTATTTGAGAGCACATTGTCATTCAAAAATCTCTTAAGGCTCTTTTACCAGGACCTGTCTCCTAACCCCCCACATTTACCCCAAGAATTGGAGCCAAGTGTTGCTTTTCCTTGTTCTTTGTAGAATGCCTTTTTTGTTGTTTTTTTTTTGAGTTGGAGTCACTTCTGTCGCCCAGGCTGGAGGGCAGTGGCACGCTTACGGCCACCATAGGCTCACCCTACTGCACTCAGAGGATCCTTCTGCCTCAACCTTCCAAGTAGCTGGAACTACAGGCGTGAGCCACCACACTGGCTAATTTTTTGATTTATTGTAGGGATGAGGTCTCGCTAATTTGCTCAGGCTGTCTTGAACCCTTGGCAATCCTCGCCTTGGCCTCCCAAAGTGCTGGGAGCCACCGTGCCCAACTGTAGAATGCATTTAAAATTGCAAATATCCCCAACATTTTCTTTGTTCTACTCTTTTAAAGCACTGATCTTAAAACATTCCACTTAATTTCTTATTATATCTATTATTTACTTTCCGCTTCTCTCTGCTGGAATATAAGGTCTATGAGGGCAGTCATTTTTTTTTTTTTGGATTCTTTACAACCTGTCCTATAGATTCTGGTTCATTGAGCCAGCTCAGAATCATACTTTGGTAGGTGCCTAATTATTAGGGCTGACTCTTAATTTACTTAAACTCAACTTTATTTTACTCAAAGTCATTTCTACTCCAGTCTCCCTAGTACCCTTCACATCAGCTCCTTCCTCTGCTTAGTAAGGGCATAAAGGAGAAAAACAACAGATCAGATATCTTGAATGTCATTAAGTTAAATCTTCTTAAGGCTAATTTAATTTAAATGGTGTATATGTGTGCATGAAAGAAAATACTATTTCTAGGATTCTAATCTCATTCTGGGATTGTTAATTTATTATTACTCATTGGAGCTACAGAAAAATGAAAACTCCTCAGTTAATTGTCATAATTATATAATGTGTTGTTCCCATTGGGTTCTCTAATTTTTCAAGGATTAATCAATTTATTAAATGAAATAATCAGAGACAAGAACAACCCTGATAGGATGCAGCAATTTGGATCAACACAGCTCTTTATGCCTTTTTGTTGTTGTTGGTAGTTCCCTAATTAAGTATTTTTAGAAATGTAGCACTTTTGCCAACCAAAAATCTTTACTAGTCTTCTAAAATGAACTGTGTGTATAATCAGCTATCTTTGCAAACCTGGCTTACAAACCATTAGTAAGCAAGCCATTAACCACAGTGTCAATATATTTTAAAAGAGCCTTTAGAAAACATCAATTTTATAATTCCCTTTAGTGGTTTACACTGAAGGAAACATATAATCTTTCTCTAAGGCATCAAAAGTGTAGAAAGTAAGACAGCTCAGAATCATACTTTGGTAGGTGCCTAATTATTAGGGCTGACTCTTAATTTCTTGCATGGAAGACATGCCACAAAACTATCTCTACCAAAGAAGCAGGGTGAATTCAGGTATTACATTTAAAACTAGGAAAACGCTTCTCTATTTTAGTTTGATTCAAAAAGTCTTTCTATATACACACACGTGCATATTTTTGGCATGCTTGTTAAACTGTAAGTTTCTGATGGACAGGGACAAATGGAAAATATTTTTAAATTGGAAAAGTAGGGAGCTGGAGGCAAGTCTAAAAATAATGGAAAATTGAAAAGACCTTTTGGAAATAATCCACTTTAAAAAGGTAATGATGACACACTTGTAAAAGTGGTATTGTCTCAGTCAGAATTTGCAGAATTTTTTCCTTAGATTAAAAATGCAGCTTGAAACTTAAAAACCAAAGGAAACAGAAAGTTTCAGAAATGCTTGAAAATCATTGAATAAGTGGATGAGATTTGCACATTCTCCATTAATCTACACTTTATCTCTAGCATAACAAAGATTTCACTGTACATTCTATAAACTGGCATGGCCTGAGACTGGTTTCCTACAACTGATTTATGGAGTTTGGGGGAGGGAATGGAGAAAGGAAGGGCTTCAGACAAACTGTAACTTTGGGGGGAAACATGGTGCCAGTGGCTTGTGGGTTATAGTTACCTAGATGCCTGTTAATAAAGGTGTGACTCCAGCTATTCTATTAAGAATAACCCCTTTGGCAGGGCCTAAAATGAGATCAGTACTCCTCTGGAAATTATATATAGCATGCCCCTTTTCCATCGGAAATGTATGCTTTAACAAGCATGCCAAAAATATACATACACACACAGGAGTGCACACCCACTCACACACACACTCGCGCGCGCGCACACACACACACATACACTTGGAGACTGACTTTCTGGATCAAAATAAAATAAAGATATTTTTGACTTCTCGATGCAGCTTGTGAATTTACCCTGCTTCTTGCGTACACATAGTTTTATGTTCCTCGTTGATGCAAGGAATTGACAGCCTTAATGATTAGAATAATTAGGTGGCTTTCATAGTATTAATTTTCAAAGAGGGTTAAAAAGTACAGTCACTGAAAATTCTCCCCCAACTTCTAAATCTTTCATAGCATCTGTTAAACCCTACCATTAAACACATGTTTTTTGGTGAGGAATTAGCTTCAGAGGATTCCTATCGAAATTCATTTTAGTAGGGTAGCATGATGACTCATATGTTGCATATTCATGTCACTAATGACATTAAAATGTTTATGTTAATGTACCTTTTTAACGACTTTAAATGGGTGTAAAACAGAATCTGAAAAAAAAAAAACTGAAACAGGAAATAGGTAAGTTTTGATGTGGGGAAACTTTGAGGGGGAAGAGTTTTGGAGATCACAAATTAAGGGCACTCGACCAGTCAGGTAGGAGCTTAAAAAATTTATTATGGAACTGAAAGAAGTAAGAAAGAAGAAGAGGAATCAAAATAATGAGTTTCAGAAAAAGGACATACGGACGGCAAAATGGAGAACACAGTTTGTCTATGTGATGGCTTGCCTGTGGTCGATTTGAAAATTCGAGTAAGGAGCAGGGTAGATCTGATGCCCCAGAACTACAGTCTCTCTTTTTTAAACCTAGCTAATGAAGCTATAACTCTGTCTTGACAAAATTATGTGGTTTATTGAGAATATCATTATTATGCCTTTCTCTGTGTCATTTAATAATGACAATGCTAAAATGTTCATTTTTTTCATGATTGGCTTTTCTGGTAGTTAATGAAATTAAATGAGAAAATAGCTCAAAACCAGGTTTTCTTATACTTACTAGATTACTCAAAGTCCTCTATTCCTCTGCATAACATACTGACCCAAAGCTAGAGTATTCACCAGAACTAGTAGGCTTCCTTTCAGTATGTGCTATTTCTGCTCCCACCAGAGTTGGGGTCTTGCCAAATGTCAGTTGTGTTTGTTCCCAAACCGGTTTATGCTAGTTGTTATTGTAATTATGTAATTGCATTAAATGTTACGTAAACTGATGAAACAAGAGTTGGAAGAAAAAATCTGTTGTTTCTAGGAAAGCTAAGTTGAATGCTTTAGAAAGACTTCCTACTGACAATATGATTTTTTTTTAATGCCATCAAGTTAGATGTGTGTGAAAAACTGTAAGAGATTTTGACAAAAAACAAAGCAGAAATCCATACAGATTCTTATATTATTTTCCTAATGTTTTATGTTCTTTTTTTTCTTTTTATAGAAGCCAATGTTAGAAATCTCAGAAGCCGGGCTCGGTGGCTCAGCCTGTAATCCCGTGCTTTGGGAGGCTGAGGTGAGTGGATTGCCTGAGCCTGCGGGTTTGAGACCCGCCTGGGCAACTTGGAGAGAACTCATTTCTACAATAAAATAAAAAAATCAGCCGGGCATAGTAGCGCGTGCCTGTAATTACTACTACTCAGAAGGCTGAGGCTGAGGCAGAAGGATCACCGGAGCCCAGTAGGTCGAGGCTGCAGTGGCTGGGAGCGGCCACTGCACTCCAGTCTGGGTGACAGAGTGAGAATAAAACACAAAAAAAAAAAAAAAAAAAGAAATCTCAGAAAATGCATTAGACATATGGAGTGTATGTGACAGATATGTATATAACCTAATCGTAGGTCATTTATAGTGAACCTATCCTTGAAGAAGAGTCCTGGTTCCTACAGCAAAGAGATTGCAGAACAAAATGTACACAGATGTGTTTTATGTTAATGTGTTTAAAGCATGCAATATTAACACAATTAGAATGTGTCAGCCATTTTGCATTTGTTTGTATATTAATGCACACTATTTGCATCAAGTTTGTTAATTAACATGTCACAATTTTTATGAAGCCTATTACCAAGCACACCATAGAAAGCAATGATTACTATAGCATTTAGTAAGTTTGCTGGTAATATCCAGTGTTCCTTAGGACAGAGGTCCCCAACCCCTGGGGCCACAACGATACTATTAGGAACTGGCCACACAGCAGGAGGTAAGCAACCAGTCAGCCAGTGAAGCTTTATCTGTATTTACAACCTCTCCACATCTAGCGCATTACCACCTGAGCTCCACCTTCTGTCAGATCAGCAGCTTAGATCCCTGGCAGACACAGTTCAGATAAGGTTCGTGGTCTTATGAGAATCTAATGCCTGATGATATGACGTGAAGCTGAGGCGGTGATACTAGTGCTGACTCCCATAACCCCCAGATGGGACCATGTAGTTGCCAGAAAACAAGTGTAAGGCTCCCACTGATTCTGCATTATGGTGAGTTGTATAATTATTTCATTATACATTACACTATAATTATAGTAGAAACAAAGTGCACAATAAATGTAATGCACTTGAATCATCAGGAAACCATACCCTTCACCTTGTACTGTGGAAAAATTGTCTTCCATAAAACTGGTCCCTGATGCGAAAATGTTTGGGGACTGCTTCTCTAGGGAGTTAGACTAGCTTGGATCTTTAAAACAATAGACTGATTGATTCCTTATACCATTTCTTAAAATGGAGGTCAGGTTGTAAGACTTGGCATATCTCAAGTTGGAAGGATGAAAATGGCAGCGCTCAGGAGGTGTGAGGCTGTGTGTGTTTAAATTGTATTATTAATAATATGGTCTATGGTATTATCTCCCACAATGTCTCTGAGATGATACAATGTTTCCTAATCTATGATAAAAAGAGAAAAAGGACAATGCAGTTATTAAAAAAAAAATCTAGGCCAGGTAGAGCCTGTAATACCACACTTTGGGAGGTTGAGATGGGAGCATCGCTTGAGGTCAATCTGGGCAACGGAGTGAGATTCTGATCTCTACCAAAAAAAAAAAAAAAAGAAAAATTAATGAGGTTTGGTGTGTGTCTGTAGTCCCAGTTACTCAGAAGGCTGAAATGAAGGGATCACTTGAGCCCAGGACGCTAAGACTACAGTGAGTTATGATTGCATCCCTGTACTTTAGCCTGGGTGACAGAGTGAGACCCCATTTCTAAAAAATAGTAAATAAATAAACAAATAGCCTAAAAGCTATTTCATGTTAAGGATGGTTATTTGTTCTTAAATTTGTCAACCTTATTGTTTTGTATTAAAATTGCCCATTTTTCAAAGAAATTAAGATGATGGAAATTAAAAAAAAAAAACGCTTAATTAAATTTTGGATACCCTATGTTGAAGTTTCCTTTTCTTCGTTCTTCTGATTGGTACTTACACCAATTGGTATTAGAGAGAAGGAAAGAAGAGCTATCAATTCATTTAGAATGATATATAACCTATTTTATCCATTTTATTTATACTAAATACTACGAACCATAAGGCTGTAGGCCCATAGGGGTCATCCACACAGGTGAACTTTTTTTCACGTGTGTCTTGGCAAAGTTTGATTAACCATTGTTCTGCCATGTACAAAAATAGCAGCATGCAGGGATCTTTGAATAGCTTTGATTGCTCAAGGAGGAAGGAAAATGACCAGGCTTTTGCTTTAAGAAAAGGAGGAACATAATTACTGTTGAGAGACCCTATGTGTTTAATTCATTCCAAACTCTGTTGAGCTAGGTATAAGTGGGGAGGAAGGAAACAATCAAAAGGTAATTATCTGTTCAATATGTACATTAGGAAGCTTTGGCGGTAAGGAGGTATCTCTCTGAGGCAACACTTGTCCTCAGTTGACTGTGGGCACTCTTGATAAAGATCACGTGCACCATTCATGTGTAAAATAGCACTTACCAATGATTTTCATTCTAAGAATCTTGAGAAATCTATGGTTAAACCAGTCTGGATGGAGGCTAGGCAAGTAAGTGATTGAGGCTTTCTTGTGGTTTGATTGGAATTTAAGATTATTTATAGTTCTAGGAATAAAAAAAGACTAATGCTAATACCAAAACAAAACAAAACAACTTTGGCAATTAGATAAGAGATATTTAACCATTTCATTCACTCTATGATTGCATAGCCTTCTTAGAAAAATAACTTTTTAAGGAATCATTATTTATCATGCATTTACATTTTTATAGTTGTTTTACAAGTATTAGCTCATTTAATCCTTAAAACAATTCTATGTGGTAGAACCTGCTATTGTTATGGTACCTATTTTGCAGATGAGGAAACCCAGAGGCGCGGAGAGGTTAACTAATTTCTCTGAGGTCACACAGTTGATAAGTGGTGGAGCCACGATTCACACTCGGACAGTACGGTTAGAAGTCCCCACTCCTACCCTCTTTACTCATTGTCACCTGTCTAGTGAAGGATGATCGTTGTGACTGCAGTTAAAGCCCACATGTTCTTGCCACCACCTCCATCTTTAACAATTAAAACCACAGAAAGTCCTGGTAGTGCTCAGTGAGCAGTGTTGTCTCTGAAAGGCATGAGGGCCTGTCCTTTCCATGAATTTCCTTTATGTGGTCACCTCGGTGCAGACTGACCAGGGGAAGCCAGAGAAAAGTCATTTGGTCATGTCCTCAGGACCAGTTATTCTGGTGTAAATCGACAACCAGTAGCCTTCCTTCCTTATTTTTCTTCCCTAAAACATACAAGGAAGTCGGGAACTACTATGGCTTTAAACTAGAATTTATTTACTTAAAAATGTGTATTTTTCCTTACATGTTTAAACCTCAGGCACCTTCAGAGTACTCTCCATTTGATGTAATACACCTACCGAGACACTTTTTTCACTGCTCAAAACAGTTTTTGAACTAGTCTATTTTGATGCCTTTTATAGTTGATGCCATTTGTTTGTTTGTTTGTTTCACCTCTTTCACTGACAAAATGTTTTCCTTTGAGGACTTTTTTCATTCGGGGGGGAAAAAATTGTCTGGGGTGAGATCAGGTGAATAGGGAGGGTTAGGCATGGGGATCATGCCATTTTTGGTCAAAAACTGCTGAATCCACAGCATGGTGTGGGCAGGTGGGCTTGTAAATCACCCATCAAGAAACAGGCAAACGCCTTAAAAGAATCTCCAAAAAAATTTACTGAAGTTGAATGCAGCTTTTCAAAACAAAGCTAGCTGGTACACTGATGCCAAAGGGTTCCTATATTACTTACTTAGCAGGGGAAGCCTGTACTTCAAGGGGCCCACCCTCCAAAAGATAATGCCAATTTTGGGGAGGGTCACTTTAAAAATCACTTAAAAAATCTGTGGACCCAGATATTTACTTGCATATCTGAGAAATCCTCTTTTTCTGGCCTGTATCTAGTCATGGTCTCATGCCAAAGAAGAATGTGGAATCTGATTCTTGCATTCAGGCCAGGATGAGAGAGTTTGTTTTCTAAAACTTTGGTATATACCCAATTCAGTCATATCATGTGCAGGCAATAAGTATGTTGCTTCATCTTTCCTAATGCTTATTTTTTAATTTTTCAGTCAGAGTCTCACTCTGTCGTTCAGGCTGGAGTGCAGTGGCATGCTCATGACCACTGCAGCCTCCACCTGCTGGGCTCAGGTGATCCTTCCACTTCAGCTTCCAAGTAGCTGGAACCATGGCACGTGCCACCATGTCTGGCTAATTTTTTAAATTTATTGTAGAGACAGGTCTCACCAAGTTATCCAGACTGGTCTCAAAACCCTGGGCTCAGGCAGTCTTCTTGCCTCTGTCTCTCAAAGTGCTGGGATTCCGGGCACGAGCTACTGGCCATGACATCCAATGCTTATAATTTATAGCTCAGTCTCACGTCTAGTTCATTGCACAAATATGTATAGCTATTACCTTTAGCATATTTATGTCAAGAAAATACCTTTTCATATAACAGTTAGCAGTTTTAATTCTTACAATAGATTGCTATCTTTGTTTTACAAAAGACTCAGAGATGTGACAGAACTTATTCAAGGTCTCAGCAGACTCAAATGGCTGAATCAGGATTCAAACCCAGGTCCTTCCGATTCT
Organism: Tarsius wallacei; assembly: GCA_963574415.1. Taxonomy (NCBI): domain Eukaryota; kingdom Metazoa; phylum Chordata; class Mammalia; order Primates; family Tarsiidae; genus Tarsius; species Tarsius wallacei. The sequence continues at coordinate 22,438 of CAUYQG010128690.1, forward strand.
ACCACACCATACTAATGTTCATAAATCAGTTCTTGAAGTCAACATGCATAAAGAAATGGCAGAAAGAATAATTTATGATATGTGTCCCTATCATAGGAGTGAGTTACTATATCCACAGATCCCTAGTAAGAGTCTCTCCTGAACACATGGATTACTGTTGAAATGTCCCAGAGAATGGTCCTTTTCTTCTGCACCTGCGCTGCCCAAGTGGCATGCCACCGAGCTAACACACTCTTCTATATTTCAAATCAGAAATCGCCACTATGGACAGAAGCACAGCGGCAGTATCCTCCAGGCAATTTTCCATAAATATGCTTTTCCTCTTAATCATACATCCTCTGTAAGGTAGACTGACGAAGAGACCTCTGAAAGTAGCCTAATTGTGAAGATCTTTTTCTCCTCATGATCAGCATGCAAGGACTCCCCCCAAAATTGGCATTATCATTTAGAGGGTAGGCCCCTTGAGTACAGGCTTCCCCTGCTAAGGAAGTGTTATAGGAACCCATCGGCATCAGTGTACCAGCTAGCTTTGTTTTGAAAAGCTGCATTCAACTTCAGTGAATTTTTTTTGGAGATTCCTTCAAGGCGTTTGCCTGTTTCATGTTGGGTGATTTACAAGCCCACCTACCCACACCATGCTGTGGGTTCAGCAGTTTTTGACCAAAAATGGCATGATCCCCATGCCCAACCCTCCCTATTCACCTGATCTCACCCCAAGCAATTTTTATTTTTCCCAGATGAAAAAAGTCCTCAAAGGAAAACGTTTTGTCAATGAAAGAGGTGAAACAAAAAAACGGCATCAACTATAAAAGGCATCAAAATAGACTAGTTCAAAAACTGTTTTGAGCAGTGAAAAAAGTGTCTCGGTAGGTGTATTGCATCAACTGAAGAGTACTCTGAAGGTGCCTGAAGTTTAAACATGTAAGGATAAATACACATTTTTAAATAAATAAATTCTAGTTTTTTGGGGTAAGTGCCTATATCTAGGAAGGAAGGAAAGGGAGCTTTTCCTTGGTGAGGCTGATTGGGAGCACCGCTGTAAGCGTGCATCCCAGAGCACTCTAGGTTTACATATTCAGGTATCAAAGTGATTTAGAACAGTGGGGTTCGTAAATACTTGTGATCGCCCAGTGCCATTCCGTGTTAGGTTTGCACTGGTCAGGGCAAAAATAAGCTAAATAAGCATAACATCAGTATGTATTTCAATCAGGTCTGGATTCAATCATTTAGTGTTTTAGATTTTGTTGTGAGATTATAGCTTTCTCATTTCTGTGGGATTAAAATATTTCTATTCCAAAGACAATGATGATGATGCTTGGGAGTGGCATTTGTTTTTATAAATGAATAAGATTAATTAAAATTAAAAATATAAACAAATAAAAGACTGTACTGTGAAATCTACATGTGTATCCCAATGCTTCCAAGCCTTGATTTTACAGCAAAATATCTCTTGTCGTTTCAGTGACGAATGTTGTGAAATCTTTAAAACTCAGTTATTTTAAAATTTGATTAGAAGGAAAACAAAACTTTATACTATTCAATGCTTTTAAAGTTCAGGAGATGATATCACCGAATCAGTCAAGCAACAGTAGTCTGTTGCACACATCTGATGGCAAGTGTGTTACGGAGAAGTTTCCCTTTTAAATTGGAGTTCAGCTGGCTGGCTGCAGCCTGCTCACAGCAGTCGTAAGAAGGCAACAAAAATTCCATGTCCCACTAAATGTGAGCTTAAGTCCAGGACCATACAATAGGTAAGTAAGATTCCTCTTTTTATGCCCATGGTGAATGCCATTGCATTGTAACCTTCTGGGGAAAAAAATTGGCAAAATTAAGGTATGCCTTAGAAATAGTTATATGTGGATCCTCAGAGAAATAACCTGCTCAGGTGAAGTGTGCACCTATACATAAAGTGGGTGAAAAGGACCCAAAGGAGAGGCATAGAGAAAGGAAGCTATAAACCTTAAAAAAAAACAAAAAAAAAAAAACCGGATTCAAGTACATCAGCAATCTGAAGAATATTTCAACAAACCAAACAGATCTGTGACAAAAGATTCAGTGAAGTGGGAGGGATGAGGGGGTTGGTGTGGCTGCAAGGTGTAGATGAAGAGCTGGAAACCTGGGTTCCCCCAGTGCGGGTGTGTAAGGGCCCCGCACACTGCTTGTACACGTCCAGAGGCCGCCAGGCGTTGGCCCCAAGGATGGAGCGGGCCAAAGGAATCTTGAAGATTCTGAGAGATAAAGCTTGCAAACCTGGACAGTTAAGAGAATCCACAAGGTCCTAGGCCCCAATGGCAGGGCCAGGGTCTCTTAGAAGGACGCGCTGGACCTCTTGGTAACTCCTGGCCAGAGCTGCACCCGTGCCCTTGGCCATGGGGGTATCCAGGAGACTTGGCCTTGGGGCTCCTGGACCCTCTCCAGTCTACCTAATCCAACCAAGCATAGGTGGTGGGTAAGGGTGGGGGCTGTAAAAAAAAAACAGGCTTGCTTGTTTTACTTTTATATGGTTTTACTTTAAAATTTGTTACAGTTGACCTCTGAACACCTGGGGGTTAGAGGCATCCCCCATCCAATCAAAAAATCCCTGTGTAACTTTCGAGTTCTCAACCACTTAATTACTAATGGCCTACTGTTGACTGAAAGACTTACTGAGAAAGTAAATAGTACATGAACACATCTTGTAGGTTATATGTATTATATACCATGTTCTTATAGTAAAGTAAACTAGAGCAAAGAAAATGTTACTGAGAAAATCATAAGGAAGTGAAACTATATTATTCTTTAAGTGGAAGTGGATCATCATAAAGGTCTTTATTTTCCTGTTCTTCATGTTGAGTAGAGTGAGGAGGAGGAAAAGGAGAGGTGTCAGGGGTGGCAGAAGTGGAGGAGGGGGAAAGGGAGGCAGGAGAGAGGCACACTGGTTTAACTTTTATTGAAAACAATCTGTGTATAAGTGGACTTGTTCAGTTCAAACTGTGCTATTCAAGGGTCAGCAAATATTTATTTCTGTTATTTTATTTTTGCATTTCATGTCTGTATTATTTAATCCGTTCCAAAGACGCTTCTCTTCAGAAAAATCACAGCCTTGGTAGGTGGAGGAGTATTGCCTCCAGCTCTGGTTTGCAGCTCGCCTGGGAAGCTTTTGCTCCTGCTCATCCTATTACAAGGAGAGGGTGTTTGTCTCAAAACTGGTTAGCCAAGAGCCCGTTCCCTTCCGCTTCCCTTGGGCCCACTTGGGCTCCTTTTGACTGTGTCTTCCCTGATTGGTCGTCCCAGAGTAACCCCTTGTGTCAAGTCTGCACCTTTGTCTGGGATCCACATATCTGCACAAAAGAGCATCAGCATTGCAGGCTCTATTTGGCTATTGTGAAACTCAAAACTTGGTTTCCAGCTATTGTTCTGATTTTCAGAATGTGGTCTTGAATGATGTGAGTTTTCATTCTTCAGTGTGCAGTTTTTAATAGAGCGATGCCAATGGGTTTCTGACACCAATTTTCTTTCCGTAGCTAATCAAAGCCATTCACTCTTCCTTGAGGACTCATCAGAAACAGCTCCATTCTCACTAACTTTGATAGGTGGTTTCTATACTGTATGAGTTTTTTTTTTTTTTTTTTTTTAACAAAAAACATTGTAAGTGGTAACTATAAAATTGAAATGTGTTGGTGACCTTGCACCTATTTAGGGGGCTCACAGAGTGAAAACCATGAGGTTTTAGGACAAATTAAGTCCCCCAAACAGCATACCAATTTAATCTTGGAGGATAATGTCTTCAATGTAGGAATCTTCTTTCCACAGTATTCTCCAGATTGCATATTCCCTGCTCACAATACCTTGTTGATGCTATTTTGATCATATTAGTTCTCATAACCTGCTTCCTCCTAACAGATACTGAATTAGCAGGACTTCTACATTCCCATCATAAAATAGGCTGACTGATGCCAAAGACATCAGTGGGTTCCTCCCTGACAGGTATATTGGCTCAGTTTAATCCCAGCAGTTGTAGTAAATGCTTTTCAACAGTTTTCCAGTTAGTGCTCTAAACTGTGTCAGTTCTCAAATCTGTTTACCCTAGTTGTAGTTTTTATTTTAATGGCATGATTTAAAAATTATATAAATGATAACAGATAAATTTGAAAAGAAACTATTTCAAGGGAAGCTAAGTAGAATGTTCTAGAATGTTCTATGAAAGGCAAGTGATAAAATTACTGTTAAATTAGATGTGAGAGATTGAAGGTGGAGAAAAAAATTTTTTTTAAAGTCAGTTCTCAGCTGATTAAAGTGTCTTTAATTGTAACTTTTAGCCAGTTTTAGGTTCTTCTTCCACTCAAAAGAAATGGAACCTGGAAGTTATAGACGATACATTGTAAATGGTTTAGGCAAGAAAGATGTAGAATTCCAATCAATGGGTTCAATATTCAAAGAAATGGATTTGACTGTGTATCAAAAGATTGGTGACTAAAATGTGGGTGTCAGAATGTATTTATAAACATTAAGCATTTTAACTTAAAACAACCAAGTGTGTTTTTCCATTAACAGACTCACTAATGGTGCTAGTGCTATTAGTCAAGTGACTTCTACTTTATTTAGACGTCTTTGAATTTTTGAACCCTAGGTTTTTGTCTGTTTTGTTCACTGCTGTATTTGGAAAAGTGCCTGGCACTTGTAGGCTCTCAATAAATACTTGTTGGCTGGGTGCGGTGGCTCATGTCTGTATTCCCAGAGCAAGACCTTGTTTCTACCAAAAAAAAAAAAAAATAGCCAGGTGTGGTGGCACACACTTGCAGTTCTGATTACTTAGGAACCTAAGGTCCTGGTTGTAGTGGGTTGTGATCATGCCACTGCACTTCAGCCTGGGTGACAGAGTGAGACCCCAACTCAACACACACTCACACACACACACACACACACACACATACACGTTGAAGATGTGTGAGTGAATGTGATTACTGAGTTCTTTAATTTGAAAGAAAAAGTGTAAATAATACCTATATGTAAGGTTGTCCTTCAGACTACTTTTTAAGGTCGTGAGTTGGGGGTTGATGGAGGTAAAGGAGACGGGGAGAACAATTGTGTACTTTTAGATAGCATAATACAACCGGTGGTGGGGGCAGCTTTTCAAACCCTCCCCACTTCACCATTCTAACTCTTATCCTCAGTGTGTATCATCAGCTTTCAACTTCTTCCTTTCTTTCCTTGGCTGAGATCCACTGCAATTTTGTTGAGAACTACTGCCCTAAATCTCATCTGTATTGTAATTTACCTCTGACAAATTTAGATTTACCTTATCATTTTGTAAAATAGAATTGATATCTCTCTTGTTTTACTCTGAACTTTAACACACATTTTTTTTCTAGACAAAAATGTGGTTTGATTGTTTATTGGTTGAGAGAAGACACAAAGTTAGAAGATAGACTATTCTGAAACCAATGAAAAAATTACTGGCAATTTGCTAATCAGTTATGTGACTAAATATAGTAACTATGTAAGTTTTAAGAAAAAACGAGTATCAGTATGAAAAGCAAAGACCAAAAAGCTGAAATCTTGTGTACCCGCCACCCCGTTTGATAAACAAAACATTGTAGGCACCTGTGAAACCAGTTGAGAGCACGCCCTCCCATCTTCCATCCCTCTGCTTCATTCCTCAAAGTGACCTCTACCCTGAATCTGGTGCTAATCACCGCCTTGCTTTTCTTTATAATTTGCTACATTTACATGTATTCCTAACCAATGTGTTGTTTAGTTCGTCCGTTTTGGAAATTGAAATTAATGGAATCATATCATATCCCTCTATTACTAATTTTTCATTTACTATTTAGTTTTTTAGTTTCCTCCTCATTGATGCTCATAACTGTAGTTTATTGATTTTTTCCATCCCATAAAGTGTTCCAGTGTATAAATATTTCACAATTTACTTATCCACTGTCATTGGGCTCTTGAATTATTTACAGTTTCTTGCTATTGTGAACAGTATCTCTATGTAGTTTGACATTACAGGTGGAGAAATTTTTCCAGACCACAGTATTATTCACAGGAATGGTCCTATGGTATGCATACATTAAACTTTACCAAGCAAAATCAAATCATTTTTCCACATTGGTTTTGGCAGTTTATACTCCTACCAGCTGTGTATGGATGTTTAAATTCAACTTTTCCAAACAACACAGGCATGTGTAGATTTATCTATACCCTGAATTGTTGCTGAATAGCTGCAATTGAGAAAGAAGCTGGATGTTCATTTCCTTTAAATCTTACATTCACCATTGGAAAATGAGAGCCAGGAAATATATATAATTCTGTTAATGTTAATCCATGTTGGCTAAATAAGGAAAAACTTAAGTAGTAGACCTGAAAAAGAAAGGAAAACACTTTTTTGTTCCTGATAATCAGGTCTTGGAACTTAATTTCTTAGTATGAGGGTAACTTTCCAGAATACATGCCATACCATATGCATGACAACAAACCCCACAGTCATCTGTCCTTATTTTGCAAGAAATGTAGTAGGACAAAGTTGAAGGTTGACTACAGGTTTTCTTGAAAATCTTTTTGTTAATTCTATAATTATTTTTCTTTCAAGTTTTAGAACTATTAAACTTTTCCTAATTGAAACGTTTCTTGAAATAACATTTTCTCTTTTCTGTGAATTGCTTTTGATGTTTTGTGCTTTAAAACACAATAATATATGGAAGATTTACAATTTAAACAATAAACAACTTAATTTTCTCATTATTTCAAATTATATTAATGAAATATTTTTAAAGTATTTGTGACACAGTGATTTACATGCCACATGTGAAGAAGATACTTTTTTTTCAAAAGAATCTGAATTTAATTGTCTTATCAAATGTTTTTAATTTCAAGTTTCAATATATATTAGGGATATAACAATTTGATCCAAATTTCCAAACTAACAAAAATTGGTGATTCCAAGAAATATAGAACCTACAGAAAAATGGCAAAGAAAACATTTTATATAAGCAAGTTGAAATCAATAAAATATATTCTTATAAATATATCTTAAATTAAATGTCATTATTTCTACAAATATTGTCAACAGCCCTTGAAAAAAATACTTACCAAATAATACTTAATTTTATAGTGATTATTAGTAGCTATGAAGAGCTCATTTAACTAATTTATCTATTTCTCCCTAAATCTTATTTTGTATAAATCTAAAATTCAACATGAATTTATTACTTTGCTGCAGAATTTAAAAAATAATGATGGTAACCATGAAACAAAAATTTTAGTGTTTATTAATTTACACAAAATCAGCCAATAAATGTAATTTTAGTTATTCAGTTTTCTTTTTTGCTAACATTTTTTTAAAGGTATAAATAAAATGTCTATGTTTGACAAATATTTATGAATTTTCTGTTTCTAAGGACACAGGCTCACATTGTGACAGTGAATCAAGACATAAGATCTTATTGAACAATTATTTTTTAAAAGGGTAACAATAGCTTGACTACTAGTTTTTTCTTTTGCTTGTGCATTCTGTCCTTAGCTACAGCACACACAGCTTGATTATTTTAAGTAATTGAACAGCTGCTAATTAGTAGTTTAATAGTTGAGAAAAGGGTGAAGCATGTTGTGCATATAAACTCAACCTAAATGCTTTCTTTTGAATAGTGTGGTACAAGAAAAAGCCTTTAAAAATTGCATTTTCTTTATGATCCAAACTAACATGATTATTCATATATAAATTTCCATGTGCTTCATAATCTATAGATGTCACAATGACCCACAATATACATACTTTAATAACTATTTTAAATTTACAGACTCAAAAAAATTAGTAGTAGGTGCATTCTGTAGATAACCCTGTTATCTACCAGGAAAGCATGCCTAACTTATTTTTTAAAAATTACTACATCTCTATGAATAAGAATTATAATTGTAATGTTTTTCACATTAAATAATACTGCTTAAACTCCTCAAGTAATGCTAATGAACCCAGATGATAACTGAAAAGTTTGTTTGCCCAGAGTGTTCAGAATGGATCTATTCAGAAATAAGATGATTCTGAAATCTAAAGATCTTAAATGATGAAAAAATATATTTTAGTTCCGAAATGTAGTTCACAAGACATAGGATACAGTACAAAATATACCAGCTTTAAAATTCTAGATCACTCAGAAAGTTTTATATAATACAACTAGTAGAAGGACTGTATTGAATATTTGTTGCCATTTTGTGCCAATTGCAAATATTTGGGTTTATCTGAAAACAGAAAATAATCTCATGTAATACTCTATATATTTAGTTATTGATGATGAGAAAATATTTGATTAATCATTTCAACAAAATAAAAATTAACAACGGTAAAAAATTTCCAAAATTAAAAAAAAGTTTTTTTCAGGAGCTATTATCCAACAAAAAAATATGTTACCATTTTATTTATCTGAAAATCTGTGTTGATCTGCAAGTAGAAGTGAGGTGAAATTCCTTCATATCAGAATGGGATGAGAAGCATCTGCAGAAAGCAAAGTAGAGGATGATTGAATAACTCTTTTTTAAAAGATCTACTTTTGCCCTTATATTACTCTTGTTAAATTCTTATTTTCAAATGTCTTTTGTTTGTAGTGTATACGGGTGGAGTTTTTTACTCATGCTCAGTGGTGATGACCTTAATTCTATTAAATGCATGGGTTTTTTATATTTAATATACTCTGACAGAGCCACTTTCGTTTCATCAATTATTCCCCTACTGCATAGTCCATATTAGAGTCTGGCCATCTCTGCCCGTACAGACATGGCATTTGCAGCTTTACAGAGACACCGCAGGAAATTGTTCTTCAAGTGTTAAGCAGCGTGTGTTCAAAACAAAACAAAACAAAACAAAATTTTATTTTAAAAAACCCTTTCAGGAAAATCTCATGTTAAATGCTTTCCATATTTAGATTCCCAGGATGTTTAAGAGCTATTTCATTTCAAATAATTTAGAAAACTTGAATTTTATTTCATTACATTTGCTATTACTGGAAATTGTATTAAGTGTGAGATTTATGACTGATGCAGATTTCAAAGAGACACATCATACAGAAGGAAAGAGAAACAGCAGAAAAATAGGCTCTTCATTTCTTTCTCTTCATCATCATGATTATGCTTATTCAGATAAAGGAAGATTCTGAAGACTGTATACAGTTAACAATTATTTCTGCTGCTGTTCGCTAGACTATCGGAGACTCTAATAACTGTGCGTCGTCTCAGCTACTTTCTAAAATTTTTGCCACAGCGGCTTTTAAGCAGCAATTGTTAGTTTCACTGATTTGCCCTTATCCTGCCTACCCTCTGGTGGTGGTATTCAGTAATAATGAAATGGCTGTGCAGGGAACCTAAGAGAAGGAAAGCATGGGAAATACATCACACCCGAACTGGAAAATGAGTGTCTTGAATGTTAAAGTTAAATTATACCATAAATACCCAAGGAAATATTTTAAAAAGATTAATAAACCCACAGTTGATGGTGATAATTTGTTTAGAAAATGTCTTAAGTGACTTGGAAAGCAGAGGAAGTTATCTGTGTTATTCAAACAGAATAGAATATGCCTTTTTTTTATTTGGATATTTTAAGCAGAGATAGATTTTGAGGTTTTTTTGACCATAATTCTCTGACGTTCAGCTCCCAGGCATAATTTAAATACTTTGAGTGGTGTGCCCTCAGCAGAACTAAGTACGTTTGAAAGGATATATGGATTGAGTTTGAGATTAATTACATGTCATTAAACATTATTTAAACAAGGAAATAACTCATTGAGTAAGGAAAAATAGCAGGCATATTAATACACAGCAAATCTCATCATTTGCGAGTTTTAAAATTTTACTTTTGTGTAAAATTATTGATTTGTCCTAAAATGATGTACATTAAACATTTTTTTAAGAAACTTAAAAATGTAAAAGAATGTCTTCAATTAAAAAAAAATATTTAGCCAAGCTTTGCTTTTATAAAGTTTAGAGATGTTCACATCTAGATGTAGGAAGTTTCCATGATAGGCACCACCTTTGTGCCATGCAGTTTGTAGGGTGTGTGTGTGTGTGTGTGTGTGTGTGTGTGTGTGTGTGTATGTATGTGTATATGTGTATCAGGGAGCGTTGGAAGAAGATAGGGATTCTTTAGAACAATTGCAGAGGAGAGATGCAGCTGCTGTCTCTGTGAATTACAAAGATGGTGGCTAGTCTAGTAGTGTATACACTTAATTGCTTGCTGATTGATTCATTTCCAATTTGCAACATGTTTCCAGGTAATGGGATTCTAAGACAGCTCTAGTCTAATTTTATGGTCAATGCCAGGTTAAGTACCATAGTGCTAGTCATGAATTTCTAAGAATTTTACATCGAGTCCTCTGATGGTCACTAGCTTTGGGACTCTTGGTAAGTCTATCAACGTGGTTGGGCAACCACTTCTTCATTTATAATTTATAATAATAATAGTGATTCAATTAATAGTAGTGATGACTCAATCTCAATTTATAATAGTAGCAACTCAATTATTAATAATAGTAGTGACAATTAATTAAGGATGGCTGATGGTGTAAGGATCAAAATGAGATAACATGTACATTTTATTAATTTCATAGGTAAAGCAAATACTATGCAAATGAAGGGTGTTTTATACCAATTACCTGTACCCTGTGTCCCTAGGCATATTCCCCATGAGTATAATCTCTTTATGCCTATTTTTCTTCTTTTCATTCCTGTGTGTTTTTTTTGGTTTCTTGCTTCTGTTGCATGGTCATTCAGTGGTATGGGTGTAAGAGGACACGCAGTGCTTCTCTGCCCAATCATCATTCAGAACATCTGTAAAACCTTGTATCCTGGTGACCTGGGCCTGGTGACCATCTTCCTGCAGTCCTCTAGATGTTGACTCTGCATGCCTGTAGCAACTCTCCTGTACCCTTTGCACACCTTGCCACCAGCTGTGACCCTCCTTGCACCCTTAAGGATTATGTCTTGCTTTTATAACTACTGTGGACCACTTCTAGCCCAGCGATGCAGCAAACTTCTCTGCCCTCCAGTGGGTTATGATAATATCTTCTCCAGTTAGGTCTGAGTCTCAGCTTTGAGAAGGGGACCCTCTTTCCAAGTTTGTCCTTCCTTGCGTGTGCTCCCTTAACCAAGTGTTCTCTTTACATATTTCTAGCTACTATCCTATCATAACTTAATAATTCTTTATTTTAAACTTCCCATTTTAATTACTGTGTGATTTTTGTCTCCTGATTGGGTCCAAATTCTTACATTGGCTGACGAAGTGTCACATTACTCGTCTCTGCAATAAATCAAAAAATTAGTCAGGCATGGTGGTGTGTGCCTGTAGTTCCAGCTACTAGGAAGACTGAGGTGGAAGGATCGCTGGAGTTCAGAAAGTAGAGGCTGTGGTGGCCATAAACATGCCACTGTACTCCAGCCTGGGCGACAGAGTGAGACTCCACTCAGAAAAAAAAATAAAATCTACGATAGTCACAATAGTACCTTGAGCTATGATTCCTATTTATGTTAATTTTATTTTAGCATATTCACTGTCTTAAAATATCATATTTTCTTGTTTTTTATCACTACAAAAATAATTCATATATTATTGGTGGGGTTACCAATGATTTAAATGATATGAGCACTGTAGATTTGTTTTTAATTTTATTCAAGTTTTTGCTTTGCTTGTAACCTAATTTTATAAGACCAACATTTTATAAAATAATCAATAAATCATAATTATAAATGTTACTCTCTCAGCTAGTGAGCTCTTAAATATTGAGAAATAGATTTAAAAGTACAATTCAAGTGAAGAAATACTTTCATGTATAGTGTTAGGGAATTTTTTTTTTTTTTTCCGTATTCCAAAGAGAAACCATTTAGAATTTTTACTGTCTCTGGGTCAAGGTAGCACTGGATTCTGTTGTGCTGATCAAACATTTTTAGTTTGACCAAAAGATAGCAACTTTTTCACAGGTAAAGCATATGATGAACCATTGTGTGGATAACAGGAAAATAGTCTATGTCTTCAAATCTAAGATGACTTCAGTGGTAAGAAATACAAGTTAATTATTTATTTAATGTATGAAGAAAGAAAAAGTGCTGAAAACTAATTGTGAAGCACCCTAAAATGTAAAAGACATCCTGATTTCAGAGATGTTAAAATGTGAAAAAAAGATGAAATATGGAAGAACTCTAGGTATTTCTTAGAATGAATAGCCTTGGTGTTGGTGCCCTGCCAGAATGTTTACGTGACCCTGATGTTTCTTTTCTTCTCAATTCTATTCTGTTTTAGTCATCTAAACATAAGGCATAGAACATTTATCCTTCCTTTCTTATATACTCTCATTCTTACCTTATTTTTTAATAGTCGTATTGCATATCTATTTTAAGAGCATATAACCATTACATATTATGTTATTTACCCATTTGTCATAGTTGGGTAAATACATGTTTGATGTGACCATTAACTTCTTTCTTTCTTTTCTTTTTTTAACTTTGCTATTGCTCCAATTTTGTTTTGATATCTGAAGTTTGTTCTCTAGATCATTACTTAGGAAGGGTTCATGGGAAAAATTTCTCTGAGTTCTTGCTTATGCAAGTATGCAAATTTGTCTGTTACTTTTATACTTAAAAATCGATTTGGCTAGAAATAAAATCTGTGACTTCCATTTTATTTCCTTGAGGATTTAAAATATGTTACTCTATTGTCTTTTGGCATAAAATATTACCACGCAAAAGTCAGATAGCAATCTGATTCTTTTTTCCCCTTGTAAAATGGTCTTTTCTTCTTTCCTTTTTTTTTTTTTCTTGCCTGGAAGGCTTAAAGTCTTTCTGTTTTTGTTTTTTCAAATCCAGTAGTTTTACTAGGATATGTTTAGTCTATTCTAGATCATTTTTCCCAGGAGTATTATGTAACCTTTCATTATTAATTTCAAGATGTCTTTTATTTCAGAAAAGTTTTGTTAAATTAACAAAATAATGTTTTTAAATTGTTCAGAGCAGTTTTCTTAGATTATGGTTTTTATTATTTGTTCTGTTCAATTAATGTATTAATCTATATATTTTTAACATTCGTTGCTTATTTTTTATTTCATCATCATCTTCTTTCAAATTATTTTTAACTTTGTATATCTTTTAACTTTTAAAAACTTTCCTCCTTACTCTATTTTTCTTAAAGCGTTATCCCCATGCTTATTTTTTGCATTCCATCTAGTTTACTTTTTATTTATGAAAATATTTTTATTCTAAATTTTTTTGGAGTTCTCTTTTCAAAGCATAGCTTTTCTTCTCTTTCTAAACCTTCATTTTTTCCTCCATCATATTTGTAAGTTTTTATAATTCTGATTTATGTTGTCTTTTCATAAATTTTATTACTGCCTTTGGTCTTTTATCTTGTGTTGAAATATTAGGCATATATATTTTATCTCTTCTGTTGACATGTCTTTCTGGTAGGTTTTTCTGGACTGTAAGGAGATGTTTGTTCTTTATTCTTTTTTTTCTTGTAATAAATTTGCATTGGATTTGACCATAATCTTTTTCTGGTGTATGTGTATTTGTGTGTATAAAATTATATTTAATATAAATTATATTATAAATTATTTATTATAAAATTAAATATAGTGTATTATTGTTAAATTATAGCATACAAATTTAATTTATATTTATTTAAATGTAAATATATTTAAACACAAATATAAATTATATTTAATATAAAATAAATAAATGACATTCTTGGAATTAATAAGTATTAATTATATTTTTATATGTGTGTGTGTGTGTATATGTGTGTGTCTATATATATATATAGACACACACACTTTTCCTGTACTTTCAAGAAGGAAGGATGGGTCAAGATAGCTTTTTAGTTTCTTGGTTCTAGAGAGAGTCCTCTTTTTTTTTTCTTTTCTTTTTTTTTTTTAGTTGGAGTCTCACTCTCATTGCCCAGGCTGAAGTGCATTGGTACACTCACCGCCACCATAGCCTCGACCTGCTGGGCTCAGGCGATCCTTCCACCTCAGCCTCCCAAGTAGCTGGAACTACAGGCACACGCCACCATGCTTGGCTAGTTTTTTGTGACTTATTGTAGAGACAGGTTTCACCAAGTTGCCCAGACTGATCTTGAACCCCTGGGTTCAGGCAATCCTCTCGCCTCAGCCTCCCAAGGTCCTGGGATTACAGGCTGAGCCACCGTGCCCGGCAGAGAGCCCTCTTTTGTTTACACAGTGATAAAGATTGCACCTCATGCTCTTCTGAGATACCCTCCCTTTGTTCTTCCCCACAACTTTTGTCTAAATCTTCTCTTTCTTTTGTCATTTTCGTTCCTCTTCCTGTTCAATTTGGATTCTACTCCCATTGAATTGTACTCCCAGAAGTTCTTCCTCAGCAGGAGATCTTGTCTTCAAAGTCAGTTTGTTATATTAGTTTAACAGTACACAGGGTTCAGGCTGCTTGGGCACCATTAGACCACATCACATTTCAACACCCTGTGAGGGGTATTGTCCCAACACAGACTGTTTCCCCCATACCTGCCATCTATCTGAACCCTGCCTTCTATCTGAAACTTCTGACCAAGGCTGACCGCTGAAGGGGATATATATTCTCAGGAATAAGTCATGGGATGCAGGTGACCAAGCAAAGCTGAAAACAACGTAGTTGTCACTTTTAATCAATATGGTTGTACCAGATAGGAATTTGAATGATCAACTTGATTGCCTTGATTATAACACTTCTTACTCTACTACCCTGAGGTGTGGATTCTTCACCAAACTGCTTCCATTGGTGGCTCCCATAAGTTCTAATAAACCAGATTCTTTCTCTGCTAGACCTTCTGGTGACTTCTTTGGAAGAGGTAGACATTAGGTTCAAGTACTCTCAGATTTGGGGTTACCCCGTTACACGGCTACATCCCACCATTTCCATGAAGTGAGCCCTCCCGAGACCCTGGATCAGGTTTCGGCTTCTGTCCTCAGAGTGGCCTGCTGGAGATTCTAGTGAGTACCTTATGGCAACGTGGATGCGTCTTATTACTATTAGGGCCATCAAGCCAGTTCCCTTCCTTCCACTTTGATTCTGATTCTGAGTCTGGGTCTCCAAGCTCTTTATGATTTGTTCCCACGCGCTCACATTATGGGTTTGTGAAGTTTTGTTGTAGATGTTGTCCAAAGGTTATTGGCTCTGCTACTCTGTTTTTGAGGACAAATTAAAGGAGATTCCAAACCTATATCACTATTGTCAGACACTTACCAGATTTTCTGTTTGTTTTATAAACTGCCCATTCCACCCCATCAAAGTGATTTAATCAACTGCAGACAGATTGGGACCTGCAATTTGAAAAGCAATGATCTCTGCAGTTTATGATCCTGCATCATGGAACTTACGGAAATACTGGACCAGCTGGCAAGATATTGTACTCATGTACATTTCTCTTCGGAGATGTTCTACTCACTACCCTTCCACCCCAGTTCTCATCAGCCTCTGATTTTAAACAAAGAAAGAAAAAAGAAAAACTGCTCCAAAATGTTTCTGTGGCTTAAATAAGACCAATAGAAATTTATACACAGACCATATTGTTTTATACACCCATTAATTTCCAGAAAATCTCTTTTATGGAACATTTTTTGTTTTTATTGTATAAACATAGCTTTAGAATGAGGGATATTAAAAGAAACAGCTGTATTTACAGTAAGGATGTTTTTAGATGCCTGATTTTTATATTGTTGTGTTCTTGTAAATATTCATGAGAAAAATTTCTCTCATGTTTCAGTATTAGGAATTGTTAAATGTCCTTCTTTATTATTTGACTAGCACAGAAACAACTTATGAGTATTTTTAGTGCAGGTTAAATGAAATACACGGCAATGATTAAACTCTTAAAATTTGATTAAGGGCATAATTATTTTAATATTGTGGTATTCACATGGATAGTCTGGTAAATTTGCCTGCTTAGACAGTACTAGTCAACAAGATTCTTTCTTCATTTATTCTTTTTCTTGTCTGCTTGTGACACTCTTTTGCCTGATACTGATAATAAGAATCTTCAAACATAGTATTAAAACATGAGTAGATAATACAGTAGTTTCTTGAGTTGGTGAAATGTCTATGTTTTCAACTATGAAAAATCTAGGCTTTCCATCATGTCAAACAATTGCATATACTTTCACTTTTTTTAGTTACATAGATCCTTCCTCCTCTGCCTTCCAAGCATCTGGCTTATTTTTTTTAATTTATTGTAGAGATGAGGTCTCGCCAAGTTGTCTAGGCGGGTCTCGAACCTGCGGGCTTAGGCAATCCACTCACCTCATCCTCCCAAAGCGCTGGGATTACAGGCTGAGCCACCAAGCCTGGCTTATTTTATTGTCTTTACGATGAGATTTCAAAATGGTTGGTTCTATTCTTCTGTTTTGATTAGAAATATCCCTTTGATTTAACTTGAACCTGTGGAAATATTATCCCAATAAATATTTTAAAAGTTGAAACTTCGTGTGTATTTTCGTTATGCTATTACAGTTTCCTTTCCATATATATGTATATATATATATATATATGTTTTTTTTTTTTTAATTTTAGAGACAGAGTCTCATTCTATCACCCAGGCTGGAATGCAGTGGCACGATCATAACTCACAGTAGCCTCCAACTCATGGGCTCAGGTGATCCTCTTGCCTCAACCTCCTGAGGAGCTGGGACTATAGGCACACACCACCATGCCCGGCTAATTTTTAAAAACAATCTTTGTAGAGGCAGGGTCTCGCTATATTGCTCAGGCTGGTCATGAACACAACTTTCTTCTCTGATTACAAATGTTTTTGAGAAACAAATACTTTGTAAAGAAAAAAAATTTTATTAGGAAATTGATGATAAATAAAAAATTCATTAGATGTTTTGATTACATAATTTTGTAAAGTCGTAGTATAAAATTCTCAGAAAGCAAACATGAGGGAGTGATGGGGCTAATTCTAGAGGTACAATGTTGTAAACACACAGTTCTCTAGATTTTCCTGAGTCCTCTGAATGCTTACCTAAAATGTATTATCATTCTATGGGCAGCCATGATCCAGACACTGGTTTAAGGAAAGAAATTTACAGAAAGAGTTCCAGATGTTAGAAAAGGAATGGGTAGGTCTTGGGAGGGTTTCAGTTCTAAGGGGCGTTGAGTGGCAGGCAGAATTGCAATGCAGAGAAATGCAAAATGCAAAAACACGTCCTGGTCTATGAAACCTAGGGCACTGTGTTAGCACTAGACCGGCATCCAACATAATGAATCTAAGAAAGTGTGGCTGGGGCCAATTACGCATCCATTGTCACAGATGACTACTAGTTCTCATAACCTAGGGCTGTGGTGTTATCTACAGGTAGGCATCAAATGAGTTCAATTATGGGAAAAACAATGTATGAGTTTAGAAATGTGTGGGTTAGGTTATTAGTACAGTCAAGTAGTTATTCATCATTAGATTTCTATAAAATGAATTACTGAGGAAGAAAAACAAAATTATTATAGGAAACACATGTGGCATTAAAAGCATCATGATCTAAGAGGAGGAGCTTTACTTTTTTTCTTTCTTTAAAAACTTGCCAGACTGGGCGCACTGGGTCAAGCCTGTAAATCCCAGCACTTTGAGAGGCCAAGGTGAGAGGATTACCTGAGCTCAGGAGTTTGAGACCAGCCTGGACAACTTGGTGAGACCTGGTCTCTACAGTAAATCAAAAAATTAGCTGGGCATGGTGGCGCGTGCCTGTGGTTCCAGCTACTTGGAAGGCTGAAGCGGAAGGATCACCGGAGCCCAGCATGTCGATGTTGGGGTGGCTGTGAGTGTGCCTCTGCACTCCAGCCTGGGCGACAGAGTGACTCTGACTCAAAAACTGAAAAAAACCCCAAACAAACAAAATAACTTGCCTGTTTCTCAGTTAAGGGGCCTCTACTTGACTCCTCAACATTGGCTTCAGGAGTTGGCCTAATGATATGCTTTGTTTAATTCCTGAGAGGAGAAAAAAAAAGATCTTTCTTTTTTGCCAGACATGGTGGCTCACGCCTGTAATCCCAGCAAAAGAATTTGAACTATCCAACTTTAGGTCTATCCTTGGTATTCTCCCTATGCGAGCCTGGGCTGAGGGACTTGGCTGATTTCTGAGGGTTTGGGACCCTAATAAATCTCAAATCTGGGATTAAGTATAGTACAAGATTATTTACAAAAGTCAAATGTATTTATTGCAAAATAGAGCAATTGTGAGAGCAAATCCAAAATGGTTTGGTGAAGTCTCATATAAACAAACAAACACAAAGACAGTCCTGCAATTAACAAAATCTGTTAGCACCATAAAGGAGCAGAACAAGTCTTCAGACAGAAGTATTTTATCTTTCTGAAATACCACTTTATAATAGTGAAAATCTAGTTGCTGACTACCGAAACTCACTTAAAAAATAAATATGGCCCGGCGCGGTGGCTCACATCTGCAATTCCAGCAGTTTGGGGGGCTGAGGCGAGAGAATCTCTTGAGCCTAGGAGTTCGAGATCAGCCTAGACATCACAGAGAGACATCGTCTTTACAGAAAAATAAAAATGAGCTGGGCATAGTGGTGCATGCCTGTAGTCCCAGCTACTTGGGAGGCTGAGCACAGAGGGTTGTTTGAAGATCAGGAGTTCGATACTATAGTGACGATGATTGTGTCACTGCTGCAACCTGAGCAACACAGGAAAACCCTGTGTTTTTGTCTCTACAAAAAACAAAAAATTTTAAAAATATATACATTTTTATTTATAAAATGCAGTTAGGTTCCCTTGGCAAGCTGTCTCTGAGAATAAGGGAGGCATTCTAGGATGTCAGGCATTTATAGGAAATAACAGGTGGTATGGGTTAATTTGTCTCTTTACAAAATATTGATTAATACTAATTTTCTCAAAAGTGATATCACAGGTCTCCTGAAATTCAACTGGAACCATAAAACATACAAAATGTTTTTTTTTTTCTCTCAGCAAACAATTTAGAGTTAGAAGACAGAGAAGGACACAAAGACATAAAACCATATACTTATTTTACTTTGTAAACTGAGTAGTGGCATGGCTTCACTGCTATCTGTCCTATTGCAGTTTATTTTATGTTAAAATGATGAGAAGATAATAATACTGCTTAATTTTTCTTAATGCAGTTTTTAAAAATCTGGCATGAAGTTCTATATATTTTGTTTACTGTCTTTATAATTGCACTGGAATGTTAGCTCTATGAAGATAGGGACTTTTTCTCTTCTGTTCATGATCATGTCCCCATGTCTGAAATAATGCATGACACACAGTCAGTGTTGAATTAAAGAATCAATGGATAAGTGAACAGATGAATGTCCTAAAGGAGTTTATCGCATGTTTGGTCTACAGTCTCATGAGAAAAAACAGGGTATCAACAACAAGGGGAAAAAGGCTAGAGAAACTGGTGATCTTTCTTTTATCTAGAAGGCCTATGTCCTTTAAAATAAGAAATGGAAAACTTGCCTCTGTCTTTCACCTTTGACTTATAATTGGCTTTTATTTTCTAACGTGAGATGTTTGTTATGGGCTGTTATTGTACCATAAAGGTAATGTTTTTCAATAGATAGGGTATTAGTTAATGTAAAGAATTATAGACAGAAGGAAGCATTTATTCAGTAGTTTGCAAGCTGGACGTTTGTCCCAGCACTATTGAAATCACAACAGAACATGCACTTAATTTCCCTTTGGCTGACTTTCATGAGCAGAGAATACTGCACCTTAGGGGCTCACATAAATTTGTTTTGATTATAATCACATCCTATTTTTGACCTAGGTTGTTTTGTCAGTGAAATAGAGTTACTGAGGTAAAAACTCTTCTGAATCTATATCCATACATGATGTATGTATACATTTATTTTAAATATTGACATATATATTTTCTGTGGATAATGTTGAAATTTGACTGAGGTTACACTTTAGAGCACTGTTTGGTACACAGTAAGCACCATTTAGATCTTAGCTATGTTGATGATGATGATGATGATTTTGAAGATACCATTCACTTGCTTGAGTAAGTGTTTAATAAAGAACTGATTTAAAAAGAATACCTAGAGTTCGATGGAGAACCTTACCTGGAGAAAAATCTTGTTTGTAGAAATATGTTTTGTCAGTTTCCTAGATAGCTACAGCGTATGTGATTGGTTGAGGAGATTTCAATTGCAAGTTCATGTCTTGATTCCTTTACTTACTATCTTTTTAAACTTCACTTACCTCAATATCTTCATCTATAACATGAGAATAGTAATGTCCACGTTTTTAGATTATTATGAGAATTTTTTTTTTTTTTTTTGAGTTGGAGTCTCACTCTGTTGCCCAGGCTGGAGTGCAGTGGCTGCTTGCTCCCAGCCACCGCAACCTCGACCTACTGGGCTCCGGCAATCTTTCCGCCTCAGCCTTCCAAGTAGCTGGAACTACAGGCAAGCGCTACCATGCCCGGCTAATTTTTGATTTATTGTAGAGATGAGGTCTCGCCAAGTTGCCCAGGCAGGTCTCGAACCCGCGGGCTCAGGCAATCCACTCACCTCAGCCTCCCAAAGGCGCGGGATTACAGGCTGAGCCACCGAGCCTGGCTGAGAATAATTTTTAAAAGATTTATTTAAGACTGTGTGTGTGCACACACCATTGTGCATTTGGTAGGTAAACAAATATGATAGTTGTTCTTATACAGTAATTATTATTACTATTAATATTATCATCTAGTCTGTTCAGTTAGACTATGTATAGATTCTCTGTACACATTTATTCTTCCTAAATAACCAACTAGTCTTTTTTTAAAACTATTCCCAGTATCTTATGCAAAAACTTACTCTATGGTTGAAATCTTATCCTCTTTCCTTCTATTTTATCTAGTTTCTGAAGAAAGAAGAAAACTAACTTTATTTTCATTACTTTCTTAAAACAATAGTGCTGATTGCCAGAAAGTTTTTACTCTTGATTTTGCTTTAATTTTTACTCATTTCTGGTAATCCCAGCACATTGGGAGGTTGAAGGGAGAGGATCGCTTGAGCCCAGCAGTTTGAGCAACACTTGGGCAGCATAGCAACACCTCATGTCTATAAAAAATAAGAAATTAACCAGATGTAGTGGCGTGTGTCTGTAGTCCCAGCTACTCAGGCGGCTGAGGTAGAAGGATCACCTGAGCCTAAGAGGTTGAGGCTGCATTGAGACGTGAGTGTGCCACTGCACTCCAGCCTGGGTGACAGAGTGAGACCCTGACTCAAAAAATAAATTTTTTTTTCCTACTCATAGGTCCTGGTTCTGCCACCTTGGTTCCTGGTTCAATTCTCTTTTTAAACCATAAATTGTGGAAGAGAATATATTGCTTAAACCCCAAAATTCAGAGTCAATGTATATAATGTCTTCTTAATGTCTAAGAAAAAGATACGTGTGATTCTGAAATCTGAAATACCATTTATTAACAGGGCCATCCTAATTCCACTAAGGAGAGTGAAAAGTCTTCATAATGCCAGATTATATTAGCTAATGATATTTTTAAAACTATGTTATTTACTAGAATTTAAAAAATTAAATATTTTTGCTTTACCTAATATTTATTATATACATTCTGCAAGAGGTTGCAGGTTTGATGAGGCCTGTGCCTCTTATGGACTCATTACAGTTCATCATGTATGAGCAGAAATGACTCTGGAACAAGTATAAATATTTGTGGAAACCTAAAGCTTTACCAATCAGAATAATGGAAACCTATGCTATAATAAAACACTAAACTGAAGTAACTTCTAATTTACTCTACAAAGCTTTCTTTAGTCTTTCTAGACTCTTCCTGATATTGTAATGCAGTCTTCCATTTTTGGCTGATGCATACACCTGAACACCGAAGACTCATAATAATGCTGGCTACCTCTTCCATTTTGGATTATAGTTCTTTCAACAGTGAACACGTTTTCCCTTGAGTTTTGCAATGTAATAAACCTTTGGGCCCATGGTCTCTGCACTCAGGGAGCCTCCATTCTGACAGGGAACAAAGTTAAGTCAAAAAATTGTGGCTGTAATAAGTATTACCATAGAGCAAGTCAGGGGAACCATATTCTAATCTTGGTAAAAGTGGTGAACAGTGAGGGTGTCCCTAAGAAAGTGGAACACTTGTAATGAAGTTTCACCACTAAATATCTCACATTGGAAGGGGTGTGACAAATTCTTATATTTTCTATTATGCCTTGATTAAACAAATCAAAGTGAGACTCATGTAGATATGTGTTCATATACAGATGTGGAGTTTCAATTTTGTTTGGGATGTTGGACCCTTAAAAGGAATTGGAGTATCATCTATGAAATAAGTTTTTCTTCATCAAGAGAGTTATACCAATTTCCTTTTCTATCAAATAATGATTTTTTTAAAAATTGACCTTAACCATGTGAGAGGTATATTCAAGTATCTTAGTGGTCTCTATGTACCAGTAAGGAGTGCCATTGTGGTATAAGTATAAATATCTTTTTTTTAAATTTACCTTTTTTTATTATATGGATGTGGGGTACAATTCAGGGTTAGGTATACATCTAGGATCTATAAGGAATTCAAATGCACTGAAAGGAAAAAAACGAACAGCCCCATTAAAAAGTGGGCAAAAGACATGAATAGACACTTCTCAAAAGAAGATATACGGGCAGTCAACAGACACATGAAAAAGTGCTCAGCCTCACTCATCATCAGGTAAATGCAAATCAAAACCACACTGAGATACTACCTGACCAGTAAGAATGGCCATCATTAA